>CM039505.1:47469671-47528279 GCA_022432975.1 Begonia masoniana
AACTGAGCGATATGCATTGCTATCTCCTTGGACCTTCGTTGACCTCAACCATCTTGGGGATTCCTAAGGACAAATCATTACAGGCATAACTTACTTAAATGGACATACATGAAATCATAAAAACACTTGTACACGTTGCGGAGGTGTGCTCAAGTGACAGTCAGGCTGGAAGGGCTAGTCTCGAATCGGTTTTAGAAACTGGTTGTGAGTCTGATACACAATGTAAAGACGCGGCCAGGAGCCGTACGTGTTCATATGCGTTTCATTAAATCGTTTGCTTGATTATACCTATAGTACATCCACTTACTATCTCTCAACAGAATTTCACATTTTAACCCAGATATATTTTTTTGAAACTGGTAATAGAGGACGAGAACCATTAAGGATAGACGAACCCAAGAATGAACGTTGGACAAGAAGGAGAATCAGAGCGCTTATTCAGACTCAAGAAAGGGTTGGGTTCGTGTGACAGTAGCGGCAGGTGCCTTTGTACCTCCGACGGAGGTCATTTTCAGAGCTTCTCCGGCTTCCGACGCCCTCATCATCTGATCCATTTTCTTCCTCCTCTCGTACTTGAACGTCCAAAGAAAGAGGAAAGTCCCCGCAACGATCAACACCAGTCCACCTGACACAGATCCAACAATCACCAAGACTTCTGACTTTGATCTGTTTTTCTCCACTTTTCCACCATTAATGGTTGCCTTCGGAGGCACTGGTTGTGGAGGAGCTGTAGACTCCGCCACAACGGAGAAATGCCCCTGCTGATTCGTGGAACATTTACTCCCAGATGTGAGGTCGCTGAAAATGGCTGAACCCTGCAAATCAAACCGAACACACTTGGCAGCCGTCGCCGTCGCATTGGATACCGATTGCACGTCGGGAAAATTGATACTGATTGGATTACCAGACGCCTGCAAACCCAATTCTGGTATGTTCGTAACAGATAAGTTGGCAGCATCGTAAGCTAGAAGACCAACCACCGGAGCTAGGTATGTGTGGCCGGACAACGGAGGGTAAAACTCCTCCGACCAATTTCCCAAATTTTGGTACACTAAAACAAGCCTCTGAACGTATGGTTGCACAATAACTCCTACCGGAATCTCAAACTCTTTGTACATCTCAACTCCTCTGGTTCTTAAGCTGCCACTCCTGAGCCTCAACGCTGCAATCTTGATCCCAGTCAAGTTAGCGGGGACAGCTCCGTCGTAAGAAATCCCGGTCCGGGGATGATCAAAAGCCTTGTATGCATAGCCTTGCAGAAGAGCATCTAGAGAGCGAGCAGGTGAAACAGACTGAGCTCTCAGATCAGACAAGCAGAAGAACCATATCTCAAGCACAAGCATCACAAGAATTCTAAGAAGCCCCATTGACGCTCTTCGAGTTGCAACTCAATGGAACGGCAGGCCGATTCAATAGTGGTGGAAATGCAGAGATTCGATTTCTTCCCCAGAACTTCTTGCTTCAGAATCGATGGAAAATGTGAATGCTGCTAACAAGAAACCACAAGTCAGTTGAAACGCAAAATCGGATATATGGGTAACGCCTTTCGCTTGAAGCCCTAAGAGACTGCTTTTCCCTTTTGGAATCAACGTAAAAGCAGTTCTTACAGATAATGTAAGCATAAATCGATTTAGAATCCTCATTTTCAACCAGTTGCAAGAAATTCAGAAACAGTCGAAGCTGAAACTACATTTCATTTTCGGAAACGGCCATGGTCAGAGCATCAATGCAATTTCTACTTTTAGATTAGAGGAGTGGAGATTAATAGATTTACTAAATTCAAGATGATACAGCAAGAAAATACCTGATTTCTCTATGGAAAGGACAGTGGGATTGGAACGGAAATCTCAAAAACTTCTCTGATATTCGAATAAACAGCTACAGAGAAGGTGAAAAATGCCACTCTCGAGAGCTAGTGAAAGAAAAATGGAGTCATAATCTCTCAGTTAAACAAAAAGCAGCCGGCATTGCAGCCAAATCTTGAAGATGAACGACAGGAAGGCCATTGGATCAAGCAGGCTCAGTTGAGCCGATTTCCTTGCGCAGGTAAAAGTAATAAGTCAGCGAATCAATGAAGTTAGAGACGAGAGGAGTTAAAATAAAAGATAACAATGGAGAAGAAAAATGACTGTCAGCGATAAGTTCGGAGGGGCAGAAACCATAGAAGGTGGACTGGAGAAGATGAAGAGAGGAGAATGGACGGCGCTGAGAAGTAGAAGTGAGGAAGAAGCGCCATTTGTAGACAGTGAACGGAGTGAGGAAGTACACAACCGAGTGGAAGCTGGATTGTGGTGGCCACTGGCCTGGAGGAGACCGCCGACGGCAATGGCTCCACAGCCCAACCTCCAGTCCAACCAGGCGAATCAATAATGTGGTCCTACAAATTATTGAAGCTACATCCATTTTCAAGTTTAACGTCTAGAGATCCCGAATTGCATGACTAATAAAATTCATACTACTTTGATTTTGATACAGTGAATATTTCTTCTGTACGTGATTTTCTCTCAAAAATGATTTTTACGTAAATTTTGATATCTCTATTTTCACGTTGTTTTTTTATTAGCATTTGATTTTCAACAAATACATTTATTTTTATTTCTAATACGTATTTGATAATTCGAATTTTATTAAATGTTGTAACGATGAAAATAAATTATAAATTTTTCTAGAAATTTGTATTGATTATATATTATATGAAAAATTTCATCGAGTAGAAGAACCACATACCAATAAGAAAAGTTCATTAGGTCAAAATCAAAATACAATATACAAGTTTTACGACTATATATAGTGCATCTAAACCTAAAAATAGATCTAAAACTTGTTTACCATGTAAATCTCAATATTGTTTCTTTGTTTTTCCTTTTATGATTCTCGTATAAACATAATATGTATAAACAAGGGTATCATTTCTAAGTAAGAAGCTAATATCTTTTGGAGGTGTTTGATTTTGGTGTAATTCAAATTCTATTTGGTTAGATTGTTAAGCTTATGTTGAGAATCTCATTAGAGTTTTGTTTTTTCTATAAATTCATGCAAGTTGTAGTTACAAAACTTACAGTTGTATTTTGATCTTCACAGTAAATTTATACATCTATCTATGTTTTTTTCTAAAAAAATATTTCTATATAAAGCTGGTGTCTCGCATAGTATTTTTTTTTTTTCGATTATCGTTTGATTTTTCAACAGGAGAAGGAAGAATTTGAGAAGCAACTTTCATTGTAAAGCTCTCTCTAAAAGTACATTTTTTTAGGAGATCGAACTGGTTCTATTTCTTGATGGGGTGGCCACTCGCACACCTCAATAAATGTCGGTAAAAAAATGTACAATTAAGAGAAGGCATGATTGTGGTAGACACTATAATGGGTACAATTTTAAAACTAAAAATGGTCATTTTTGTTCATGGAGGGTTTTGAAAAATTTTAATTACTAAATTTAGGCCATAATAAGTTTGTATGTTTGATCCACTTATTAATGCATATGGACAAGCGTAAATGAGTGTCCTGACTGCACATTTGCATGTGACTCACAAGACCCACAATCTCACTCCCACTTAACCACCCACCTCTAGAGTAGAAGCTATGAGCCTTAAGTAAGAGTGTGTTGGTTGCTTGTTCCAACACCAAAGCTTCTCGTTGAACTTGTGTTGCCCGAGTTTGTAAGTGTCTCTCTCTATGAAGGGATGTTCTCATTGCCTCAAAAAAGAACAAGCAAAACTAAGTTTGTGCAGTAATCCCCTAAATGGTTTGGTGTTTTTGTCATGGTGACAATTTCTTAAAAAACTCGAAAGGTTAATTATCATTAGTTTTAAACATTCTTTGACGCAAGTGATACATGAACTCCGGCAGCGTATAATGAACCATTAGCTTGCTCGGGTTACTTATAAGCTCTCAATTTAATAAGAGTGATATGGTTACAATACATGAATTCTTGATTATGGAGAAAATGATTATATGAAATTTGATGCATGTGATATTTGTAAACATATTCATCCTTGGCCAACTAGTATTGATAATGTCAAAGGTGTTGTCTTCTTTTTCTCATAAACTAATATTTGTGAGTCAAATTATCGAAGGACTCAAATGCACAATACTTATTTACTCAGAATTTTGTCTTATTCTGGATTTTCTAGACTAAACAAGGGAGGGGGGCTATACTATGTGAATGATTTCAATATGACCCAAGTACGTTAGATCATCCTCATTTGAATATTTATAGCTTTTTTTTTTTTCATGATTTATTTTTGGAATTGTCTATTTCATTTTTTAAGTGTAAAACTTGTAACTTAACTAAAAGTCACCTTGTATCTTATCTGTTACTTCCGAATAAAAGTAACAAATTTTGAATTATTAGACTGTAAACATATTAATAGTCTAGAATCAAAACTTAATGAGTACCCCAACCAAGTGCCAACAGGCTAAAAGTACCAGCAACTAGTCTGAAAGCTCATTTATCTCGCACATACATGACCTGATATTAGGTATGCAGTTACTATAATTCATATTGGAAGACCGAAACAACTTAATAGGGGTGTGAATTAGGTGATTAAAATTTTTTTATGATTCAAATTATATTAGTTTGCAAGCTTACTATATTAGGAGTGAGCGCGGTCTGGTTCCGAGCCTGGACCAAAACCATATCGAGATTTCGAGAATTTTTTCTCGACTCCAAGAAACCTGGGAGAGACCGAAACTGAACCGAACTGGACCGAAATTTTTGGTCTGATCCCAGTTCCTCCCACCAACATCTTTTTTTTTTTCGAGAAATCTCTATCTCTCTCACACTCTCTCCCCCTCCTTCGTTTTCTCCCTCTTCTGTCTGAGGAGAGTAAAAAGTTCCTATTGACAAATCCATTTATTAAGGTACATCCATTTATAATAGACAAACACAATCTTTATAATCAAGACAGATCCATTTATTAGCAAAACCATTTGAAAATCGAATCTAATTTGCATAAAGAAATTGAAAAAACAGATACAGATTAAGAACTTGAAAGGCTGACTGTAGATTTGAAGACTTAATAGAGAACTCAACGACTGACCTCACTAAGAGTAAGTATTGAAGTTGATCCAAACCCTCCAATATTTTTGTTTCTTCCGATCATCGACGGCAAGCTTCTGATAGAAATCATCATGAAGTTTGTCGAGGCAAGCAGGTGCGCAGGCAAGCGCGAGGACAGAGCAGAGCACCGAGGACAGTTGAGGCGAGCAGGTGAGCGCTGAGGAGGGACTGTCGGAGTAGGGTATGGTCGCTGGGAGCAAGAGCGAAGCGAAAGAGAAGCACGAACACGATTCAGACTTCTGTGATTCGGACTTCGACTTTGGACACTGATCTGGTTTTACGAAATACGAAGAAGAGGTAAGAAGTCCTTAGATTTAGGGTGAAGTCCGAGCTTATGTTTTCACTTTTTAGTGAAAATCGAAAATTAAAACCGGATAACCCGTTTCCACCAGGTCGAATAACCCATTTACACCTAGCCGACCCATGGGTCGGTACTCCCGCAGTTCCCGGTTCTTATGTGATGACTCGGATGTGTAAGTATGTGTACAATGGCTGCACAAACCAGAACCTGGATGGCGGTACGTCCGCGCGGGTGAACCAAAAGATGACGGGTCGTAAAAAGGGGGTCGTCACAATCCCACATCGCTTGGGGAAGTATGTAAAAATGAATCATATGTAAAGAGACCCTCCTAAGATAGCAAGATGTAGGAGGATATTGGGCTACGGCCCAATCCCCAGAGCGGACAATATCTTGCTGGAAAAAAGGGTCGTTACAAATGGTATCAAAATCTGTACCCAGCCGAAAATGTGGCCAACGAGGACGTTGGGCCCCCGAGGAGGGGTGATTGTGATGACCCGAATGTATAAGTATGTGTACGATGGCTACACGAACCAGAACCCGGATGGCGGTACGTCAGCGCGGGCGAATCAGAAGGTGACAGGTCGTAAAAAGGGGGTCGTCACAATCCCACATCGCTTGGGAAAGTATGTGGAAATGAAACATATGTAAAGAGACCCTCCCAAGATAGCAAAACGTGTTTTGGAGCACAATTGACAACGGATCCCATATGAACTCCGAAGTTAAAAGTGCTTCGGCGAGAGTAGTACCAGGTTGGGTGACCGACTGGGAAGTCCTCGCCAAACAAAGCCGTAAGGGGAGGATATTGAGTTACGGTCCAATCCCCAGAGTGGACAATATCTTGCTGGAAAAAAGAGTCGTTACATCTTAGATCAATGGAACCGGGGACCGGACCGTGGTCCCTGGTTCCTAGATCAATGGAACCGGAATCGGTTCCATTGAGCTAAGAACCGCCCAAGAACAGGCCCGAATTGGTGGTCTGGTCCGGTCCACCAGTTCCAGGCCAGTTCTGCCCACCCCTATACAATGTTATCATTTCTATTTTACCTTAATCTTTATAATACTAATATCAAGCATGATACATTAATTGCCCAAGCAAATACCACATGGATTCAATGATCCAAATCCTTAAATACCTAAAAGTCTCCTATGGAAAAGGACTTATGTTTGCAAAAAAATAATCTAATAAGAATTGAAGGATGCACAAATGTTGACCGGGAAGGAAATATTTCGATAGGAAGCCTACCGATAGGTATTTTTGTAGGAACTTAGTGATATAGAAAAGTAAGAAATAGAAAGTGGTAGCATTATGAAGTGTAGAAGCATAATTTCATGGGATGGACAAGGCTTAATGCCAACTCCTATGGATAAGAAGACTTCTAACAAAAATTGGCTTAGAACTCCAAACTGTGAGATAGATCTTTTATATGACAACAAAGTTGTCATCGATATCTTTCATAATCCTGTCCACTGTAATTGAGTCAAACTTGTGGTCATAGATAAAAATTTTATTAAATAGAATCTTGAAGCCAAGATAATTTGAATTTCGATCGTTAAATTTGAAGATCAGTTGATGGATATTTTTACCACAGCTGTGTAGCAAAAATTTGCACAACACACTTGACAAGTTATGCATTGGAAATCTATACGCACTTGTTTGAGGGGAAGTATTAGCTGAGTTGTATATTAAAGAAAATGGATATATTTGTCACGACTTGAAGACGGGCCTAACAAAACGTCATATCAAGCGACTCGATCCTTGGAGAAGACCCGATCACCCAGCTCAATATTTGGTTTGCAGCGGAAGACTTGAACATTGAATCAAAAGCCAAAATCTACACAGTGACTACAGATATAATAGTGCGATAAAAGAAATAGCAGTTCAATAAGGTTCACAAGTCTAAATCCAAATCTAAATATTTAATACATATCAAATAGAGATAAGTCCTCACGAGGGGAAAACCAAACACTCAAATGCATAAAGAAGTAAAATAAGAAAACAACTCATGAACTCCAACTACTTACTGCTCTTATTCTTTCCTGGAAATGAGAGGAGGTCGTTTGAAGTGAGTGACTAACTCAGTAGAAATAATATATTAAATGTATGTAAAAGTTCTTTTACCTTTCTTTAAAATATAATGCGATATCAAAATGGTTTTCAAACATTGTCACATGAAAATTCATTTTCAACGTTTTATAAAACAAGCTCTAGGAGCCATAAATGAAACATTAAATAAATTATTGTCGTATACATGACGATTATATGAAAATTGGTCATCATCGTACATTTTACTTAAAATCATCTCAGTAAAAAAGAAAGGTCACTTAAGGACGCCTCTAGCACATAACATAGAAAGGCGGCGACCGAAGTTCAACAACTTCTCATAAGCAAAAAGAAGAATTAAGCAACGTGCGATCCGAAAATCAAGCCCCATTACCAAGGTTGTCGGTGAACAATGGTCATCGATGAAGCAACCCGTATAATCAATAATAAACAAATAATAATACCCTGATTAGGTTTAAGGATTCGAAATCCAAGGAGCGCATCATCACCACCCTATTACCCATTTTGTAACGTGACTATAAGATAATCTTCATGCAGCAGAAGGTGTACTAGGATGTCTGATGTAGCAGTGGATAGGAATAAAGAATTAAAGTAAGAAGAGAGAGAGAGAGGGGAAGAAGAAGCTGATAGAGAAGAAGAAGAAGTCCTTGGAGGGAAAAAGTGACAGAAAGGGAGATTGGAAGAGAAGGGAGATTCAGGGAAAACTCAAATTCATTTTGTCATTCATTCGTTACCTCATCCAATTACAATGCAAGTTTAAATAGAAAATTCAATACTAGAAGTTTGAAAGACAAAGACACTAATGAACCATTAAACACAACAGAAAACCACACAATACTAAAAACTATAATAATTAATGACCATAATAATAAATGATGTCTGCATTAATTCTCTTGGAGTAAGAGAAACCACCGAGTCAAATTGAAGGAACCATAGTTCTGCAACTAATCGGGAAACAATATTTATCATTTGAGGGATCATTATCTTTTTAAAACTAACAAGTTGTGCATTCCCCAAACATCGGTTCGAGAGTTCATCATTTGAGAGATCCATGCAGAAGGGTTAGCTAGTCACTTTGTGTACACCCGGTTTTTTGGATTATGGATTTTGTTTCTAAACCTCCAGTTTTTCGCCGTATAGTGTTTTATTCCATAAATTAGTAATTTAGACCCGTTTCGCGAATAAGAAGTTTTAGTGGAACCCCAAGAATTTATTGAAAATTTTAGTGGATTATGATTATTTTGGAAAAATCAAATCATAGGTTAATTAATGGAATTAGGTAAAGGATTAATAGGAAGGGCGATAAGATAATTTGTCAGTTAAAATCTAATTAAAACCTAAAATCCTATTTATTTCCCTTATTCTCACGATTTATCCTTCCCTGGCGGCGAACTCTCCCTCCTTCATGATTTTTCTTCTACAATCAAACCTTCTACGTATCTCCTTCGCCAGCCATGATTTCTTCCTCCATTCTCTTCAACATCCAAAGCCTTAGGTAAGCTTTAAGCGCTTTATTAAGCTAGTTCCGATTTTAGAAGTTATTATTTCGTTAGAGTTATTGATTTAGGGTTGAGATTTATTGGGTTTTAGTTAGAAATAGGTAGTGTTGCGTTTAATACTCATTGATGATACATTTATTGCCATTGAAGTAGTTAGGATGAATTAATGGTGATTATTTGATAAATGGGGTCGATGTTGGTAGTTGGATTGAGTAAATGCCATTGATGTGGGGAAAGGTTAAGTTGTGCACACAAGGTATTCGATAAAATGCTCGAACGAGATAAGTTGGAGTTTTAGGAAATTTCCTTAGCTAGGACTTTGCTAGTTTTGTATTTAGGTTATTTAGGATTGATTTTAACATCGAAGTATGAAATATTCTAGGTGAAGAGGGGATAAAGTGAAGGCACGACGTTGCTAAAGCAGTTCAGGTAAGTGAGTGTGTTAGGATGTCGGCCGTTAGGGCCCTACATCATGAGGGTACTAGGAGTTTGGTATTTATGACTGTCTGATAAATATGGCTTGTCGGGATTACGATATGATGAATGTTAGATGACTTGTTTCTTATTTTATAGTGTTTTTACGTTCATATGTGCATTCACGTTCACGCATCATGATTTTCTCTAAAAGCACACGAAAACATTTATGCATATGATTTGAGTTAATATGATAAGACTATGAAATGTATGTAAATGGTTAGGCGTGGGACGGGGTTAATTGGCTATGATTTTGTTCTCGAGATTATGTGTACGATTCGCGGATCCTCCCGCTAGTGGGGGCCGGACTTGTAACGACCACAACCCGGCCCACAGCCCTCAGGCCCAGAAGACCGAGCCCAGAAGTCGTGCATCACTACCACGTCTGTCCCTTAAGGGCGGTCCACGTGTACTCACGATCTTCCTTCCCCCTGCAGAGGGTTTTTGCCTTCCTCCCCACTCGAACCCAGTCCCTCAGGGACAAGGCCCTGGGCTACGAATGAGGAGTACCACTGAGCTGGTTTTTCGTAACGACCACAACCCGGCCCACAGCCCTCAGGCCCAGAAGACCGAGCCCAGAAGTCGTGCATCACTGTCACGTGTGTCCCCTAAGGGCGGTCCACGTGTACTCACGATCTTCCCTCCCCCTGCAGAGGGTTTTTGCCTTCCTCCCCACTCGAACCCAGTCCCTCAGGGACAAGGCCCTGGGCTACGAATGAGGAGTACCACTGATAGCCCAGGGCCTTGTCCCTGAGGGACTGGGTTCGAGTGGGGAGGAAGGCAAAAATCCACTGCAGGGGGTGGGAAGATCGTGAGTACACGTGGACCGCCCTTAGGGGACACACGTGGCAGGGATGCACGACTTCTGGGCTCGGTCTTCTGGGCCTGAGGGCTGTGGGCCGGGCTGTGGTCGTTACAGGACTGGCAGGAAGACTCGCGGATCCTCCCGTTGGTGGGGGCCGGGTTGACACTACACGGTCAGTTCGCGAATCCTACTACTGTGTGGGCCGGACTAATCGTTACGGTTATCGTCCGAGAGGACCACGATCACGATTCCCTTGCCACTTCCTCGTGCCCCTTAACCCAAGACAAGTGTAATGCCCCAATTTAAAAATCCCCAATTTGAAACCCTAATTTTAAAACCCTAAAATTTTCCCCCAAATTGATTTTGAAATCGAGCGTTACATCGTAAATTGAAAATATTAATTGAAAGCTTTAAATTCGTGGAAGCTTGATAATTAATTTTGTTAAAATCTTGAAACTATCGCATATTTAAAACATTTAATGAGACTTTATTTAATGATAAAAATTCAATACAATTATTCAAATTCTCAAATTGAAATAAACTTTAAATATCGTTTGAAAAACCAAAGCATACTAGTTTAAATCATTTTCCTCGAAATCATCAATATGTTCTTCATCTGTATGCTCGCTTGCCACTGGAAGGTTCTCAATTGCAGCTATTTCTTCCTCAGACAAAAACTCACCTACATCATAAGTTAAAACAAAACGGTGAGAAAAACTCAGTAAGTAGAAATACGTACAAAACTTTTACTTTTACTTTTACCGAATCCTGTTAAGACTTAGCCATCTCATTGTCGTTCAGGCTTCGTCATCTTTTACTTTTAATTTTAACAATCAAGTTCACCATCTCACTATCGTTCAGGCTTTTGCTATCACGTTAAAACATATGCTCAAGCTCACCATCTATGCAGAATGCATTTCTGTTGATCCAGTTAAAATACAAGCGGTGAAGGATTGGCCACAACCGAGGAATGCTAGTGAAGTTCAAAGTTTCCTTGGTTTGGCAGGCTATTACAGAAAGTTTGTCAAGGGATTTCCGATGATAGCCAAGCCTTTAACTGGTTTAACAAAGAAAAACATCAAGTACTCGTGGTCAGAAGCTTATGAGAAGAGCTTCCAGACGCTGAAACTGAAGTTAACGACAACACCTTTGTTGACACTCCCAGTGGAAGAAGGAAAATTCAGTGTTTATTGTGACACATCTAAGATTGGACTGGGGTGTGTGTTGATGCAAGAGGGTAAGGTTGTAGCGTATGCTTCCAAACAGCTAAAAAGTTACGAGCAGAATTACCCCACTCACGATTTGAAGTTAGCCGCTGTGGTTTTTGCACTGAAGATTTGGAGGCACTATCTGTACGGACAACAGTGCGAAGTGTTTTCGGACCACAAAAGTCTGAAATATCTCTTTACTCAAAAGGAATTAAACATGAGGCAAAGACGTTGGCTTGAGTTCGTTAAAGATTATGATTTTGAAATTAAGTATCACCCTGGTAAAGCCAATGCGGTTGCCGACGCATTAAGCAGGATGTCGATGACAATGCAGCCCACGATGTCAGCTATGTCTGTACCTTTGAAGGTGGAAGTTCAAAAGTTTGAATTGGAGATAATTCCTGAATTGTCAGCCTTACTTTCGGATTTGACCATCCGGCCAACTATTTTGGATAGAATCAAGGAGGCCCAACAGAAAGATTCAAAGGAAAAAAGATGACATCATGAGGAAAATAACGGATGATTCTTCTGAGTTCAGCCTTTCGGTGGATGGTATTATGAAATTTAGAGACCGATGGTATGTCCCGAAAGATGAGAAGTTAAGAAAGTTGGTTTTGGCTGAAGCACACTCGTCTTCCTTTTCAGTGCACCCAGGCAATACCAAGATGTACCGAGACTTGAAGATGCTTTATTGGTGGCTAAATATGTAGAGTCATGTATGGTATGCCAACAAGTTAAGGCAGAACATCAACGACCGGGAGGTACTCTTCAACCTTTACCGATTCCCTAATAGAAGTGAGAAAATATCGCCATGGACTTTGTGGTGCGATTCGCAAAGACGACTAAAGGCCATGATAGTATTTAGGTCATTGTTGACAGATTGACGAAATCAGCTCACTTTCTACCAGTAAAGATGACCTATTCGATGGACCAATTTGTAAACTTGTATGTCAAGGAGATCATTAGGCTACACGGGATTCCTGTATCGATTGTCTCTGATCGAGATCTCAGGTTTATCTCAAGATTTTGGAAAAGTCTACAAGGCTCGATGGGTACAAAATTAACTTTTAGCATGGCATTCCACCCTCATACCGATGGGCAATCGGAGCGGACTATTCAGATACTCGAGGACAAGTTGAAGGCGTGCGTGCTCAAATTTCAGACATCTTGGAGCCGATACCAATCATTAGTTGAGTTTTCCTATAACAATAGTTACCAATCGACCATTGGTATGACTCCGTATGAGGCGCTTTACAGCAGAAGCTGTAGATCACCCTTGTACTGGGACGAGGTCGGTGAAGCCAAGCTTGTAGGTTCTGAGTTGCTACAGCAAATGTCTGAGAAGATTGCTATTATTAGACAAAGGATGGAAACCGCTCAAAGTCGGCAAAAGAGCTACGCGGAAAGAAGAAGAAGGGATTTGGAGTTCGCTATCGGAGACGAAGTTTTTCTGAAAATCTCACCGTTCAAAGGAATTATGCAGTTTGGAAAGAAAGGGAAGCTTAGTCTTAGGGGTGGGCAGAACAAGACCGTGGACCGAGAACCAGACCGGACCAACGGGTTTGGTCCAGTTTCGGTCCCTGGGTGATGGACCACGGTTCGGTCCTCGGTCCACAGCCCAATTTTTTGAAGAACCGGGACCGGACCAAATTTAATAGAAATTCGCCCAATTTCTTTCTGCTGCTCACTTTCATTTTCGTTGTTGTGCTCTGCTATCCCAGTATCCTGACCCGAACACCAGACGAACGCAAAGTCCCGACCTCCGATTTCGTAGACCGACTACCGAGTCCTGACCTGCGAGTTTCGGTCTCCACTGCTTCGAACTCCAACCCCCGAGTTTCGATCTCTCCTGCTCAGTGCTCCGAACTCTGACCCCGAGGTGCGAGTCTGCGACATCCGAAGTCCACATTCCGAACAGGTCGAGTTTCGATCTCCCCTGCTCAGTGCTCCTAGTCCCTGTTCCGTGTTCCCTGCGACCTCTTTCGGCTGGTCGTCGGCTGGTCGTCGGGCCTCTCTCCTCACTCACAGAGTAGGGCTCGATTTTGCTGCGAATATTAGGGTGGAAAATTTTATAAATTAACAATTTAAAAAAAAATATTAGGGTGGGAGGAACCGGGACCGGACTGGGACCGGACCAAATTTTTGGTCCAGTCCAGGTTCGGTCCAGGTTCCTCCCAGGGCCGGTTCCAGTCTTCAGGAAAAATTTCCCGAAGACTCGGTCCGGGCTCGGGACCGGACCGAACCGGCCCGTGCCCACCCCTACTTAGTCCACGGTTCGACGAACCTTTTCCTATTTTGGCAAGGATTGGAGGTACGGCTTACAGGTTGCAGCTACCTTCATCTATAGACGGGGTCTATAATGTTTTCCACATATCGTTTTTGAGGAAGTGCATACGTGATTCAACACATGTGGTTGAGCCGGTGAACGTCGAGATCCAAGCGACCTTGACATATGAGGAGAAGCTGGTGCAGATTTTGGAGTCTACAGTTAAGGTTCTACGCAACAAAGAGATTCCACTAGTAAAAGTATTATGGAAGAATCACGACATCGAGGAAGCCACTTGGGAGCGACAATAGGACATGATGGACAAGTATTCAAAATTGTTCAGGTATGCAAATTTTGAGGACAAAATTTTAAATAAGGAGGGTAGGATGTAACACCCGAATTTTTGGGTTATGGATTTTGTTTCTAGACCTCCAGTTTTTCGCCGTATAGTGTTTTATTCTGTAAATTAGTAATTTAGGCTCGTTTCGCGAATAAGAAGTTTTATTGGAACCCCAAGGATTTATTGAAAATTTTAGTGGATTATGATTATTTTGAAGAAATCAAATCATAGGTTAATTAATGAAATTAGGTAAAGGATTAATAGGAAGGGCGATAAGGTAATTTGTCGGTTAAAATCTAATTAAAACCTAAAATCCTATTTATTTCCTTCATTCTCACGATTTCTCCTTCCCTGGCGGCGAACTCTCCCTCATTCACGATTTTTCTTCTACAATTGAACCTCTTAAGTATCTCCTTCGCCAGCCACGATTTCTTCCTCCATTCTCTTCAACATCCAAAGCCTTAGGTAAGCTTTAAGCTCTTTATTATGCTAGTTCCAATTTTAGGGGTTATTATTTCGTTAGAGTTATTGATTTAGGGTTGAGATTTATTGGGTTTTAGTTAGAAATCGGTAGTGTTGCGTTTAATACTCATTGATGATACATTTATTGCCATTGAAGTAGTTAGGATGAATTAATGGTGATTATTTGATAAATGGGGTTGATGTTGGTAGTTGGAATGAGTAAATGCCATTGATGTGGGGAAATGTTAAGTTGTGCACACAAGGTATTCGATAAAATGCCCGAACGAGAAAAGTTGGAGTTTTAGGAAACTTTCTTAGCTAGGACTTTGCTAGTTTTGTATTTAGGTTATTTTGGATTGATTTTAATATCGAAGTATGAAATGTTCTAGGTGAAGATGGCATAAAGTGAAGGCACGACGTTGCTAAAGGAGTCCAGGTAAGTGAGTGTGTTAGGATGTCGGCCGTTAGGGCCTTACATCACAAGGGTACTAGGAGTTTGGTATTTATGACTGTCTGATGAATATGGCTTGTCGGGGTTATGATATGATGAATATTGGATGACTTGTTTCTTATTGGATAGTGTTTTTACGTTCCTATGTGCATTCACATTCACGCATCATGATTTTCTCTAAAAGCACACGAAAATGTTTATGCATATGAGTTGAGTTAATATGATAAGACTATGAAATGTATGTAAATGGTTAGGTATGGGACGGGGTTAATTGGCTATTATTTTGTTCTTGAGATTATGTGTACGGTTCGTGAATCCTCCAGCTGGTCGGGGCCGGACTGGCAGGAAGACTCGTGGATCCTCCCGCTGGTGGGGGCCGGGTTGACACTGCATGCTTAGTTCGCGAATCCTACTACTGTGTGGCTGGACTGATCGTTACGGTTATTGTCCGAAAGGACCACGATCACGATTCTCTTGCCACTTCCTCGTGTCCCTTAACCCAAGACAAGTGGAATATGAAATAAGATTATGAACATGATTTTTACGATACATGCATACATGGTCATTCACGTATATTTTTACATTCCTTACTAAGCATTAGGCTTATAGTTTAAACCTTTTGATGTAGGTGACGAATTTGAAGGTGAGGACCTCAAACCTAACGATGAAGTCTAAGTCGAGTTGCTGGAAGGTGCTCATGGCAGGGTTTTGTGGCTGAGTGGCGATTTGACCCGAGGGTGGTCCTCCTAGCAAGTTTTGGTAAAAGTTTACGTTATGGAAAATAGGTAGAAAGAGATTTTCATAGGATTTTCATGTGATGGCAAATACTAGGATGGTTGATGGTTTTCCTTTTTATGATTTTAAGATGAATTTTATGACTAAGAGATTTTTACCCGTTTTGTCTTCCGCTATGGTCTTAAATGTTTTGTTCTTCTATGATTTTCAACGATGGATGGTTCAGGGATTTAAAGCTTCTCGTTTGAATGGTTTAAATTGAGTTTTGGTTGAAGAAATTAGGGGAAGTTATGATTTATTTTGTTGTATGTATAAGTGTTGGAAAGAAAATTGCAGGAGTACGTTTGCAGAGAGGTAGCTGATCGATCAGCCAGAGGGGTGATCGATCGGCTAATATTGTTTGGCGAAATGTTGAAAGCTGAGAGGTTGCCGATCGATCGGCAAAGAGGAGCGATCGATCGGCAACTTGTGTCTCAAATCTTAAAAACAGAGGGCCAGCCGAACGATCGGCTGCTTTTGCCGATTGATCGGCTGTGCAATATTTTCATAGGGCAAACGATCGGCTATTTTGGCCGATCAACGCCCCTTTTTATTTTTCATCTCTGCCCCTCTTCTTTTCCTCTAAAACTGAGAGCATCCCTTCTTTTTTTCCTTCTTCAAATCCATCAATGTTTTAATTTATTTTCAAGGGATTCGAAACGAGTATTAAACATGGTTCTCAATTGTTTAGTAGAGTTTTCTTCGAATAGTTTTCTCTTTATGTTTCAAAAAAAAAATAATACGAGTCAAGAATAAGAATACGAATACGATTATGTAAGTCGTGGTCCGTTGGGTTTTGGGTCGTGACACTTTGGGTGAGATAAAATGATTGAAGAAGTTAAACGCCAATACTACTGGCCTAAATTAAAGAAAGATGTTAGCAAAATAGTTAGTGCTTGCAGAATTTGTCAACTGGCTAAGCAAAGGCATCAAAATAGTGGTCTTTATACACCTCTCCCTATTCCCAATCGTCCTTGGGAGGATATTAGTATGGACTTTATGCTTGGACTACCGCGCACTCCAAAGAAATATGACTCTATCTTAGTAGTTGTTGATCGTTTCTCGAAAGTGGCTCACTTTATCCCATGTAATAAAACGTCTGATGCGTCTAAGATAGCTCGCTTATATTTTAATGAGATTGTCAAATTATATGATCTCCCTAAAACCATTGTCTCAGATAGGGAAGTGCGTTTCACTAGTCACTTTTGGAGAACTGTTTGGCACATAGTAGACACAACTCTGAAATTGTCTACTGCTTATCATCTTCAAACCGATGGCCAAACTGAAGTTATTAATAGAAGCCTTGGTAACTTGTTAAGATGTTTGGTTAAAGAAAATCTTAGAAATTGGGATATAATTCTCCCCACTGCTCAACTTGCATATAATAGCTCTATAAACCGATCCTTAGGCATGAGTCCTTTTGAAGTTGTTCATGGCTTTAAACCTAGAAACCCTTGGACTTCCTCCCTATGTCACCGCATGCTAGTGTGTCTATGTCGGCTGAAAGTTTTGCTTAACATTTTCATGATTTGCATATAGAGATCAATAAAAAAATAAAGGCTAGCAATGCGTTGTATAAACTACGAGGTGATTTACACAAACGACATGTTGAATTTAATGTTGGCGATTATGTTATGGTTCGGATTCGCCCTGAGCGGCGTTCATCCGGATCTGGTTCTAAATTGCAATCTCGTAGTGTTGGTCCTTTTAAAATTTTAAAACGAAATGGTTCAAATGCTTATATCATTGATCTTCCACCACACTTTGGTTATCATCCCATTTTTAATGTTGAAGACCTGGTAGCTTATAAAGGCCATTTTTGTCCATCAAATGATCCATTTTTATCTTCGTCCATCGACTTTGATCCTACAATTGCTAACCATGCCTCTCCAGCACCTCCTGTCACAACAAAAATGGATAAAATTGATGCTATTTTAGATGAACATGTTGTATTCCCTAATAAAGGTGAGGTCTAGCGCTTCCTTGTCCGTTTGAGGGATCGACCAAACAATGATTGTACGTGGATCACTAGAGAGACACTTCAGCATTTGGATCCAGACCTTTTAGAGCTATTATGGAGTCATCAGGATCTTTCTCTACCAAATTATGGGACAGTTCAAAAAGATTCTCGAACCAGGCCCCTAGTCTCATGAGTTTATAGTCGCCGACAGAAGATTGCTCGGCCACTTAACTTCTGGTTGGGAGGGGCACCTTTTCTCTTTTCTCTTCTGGTTTCATTGACGATTTGATTTTTGCTGCTCTGTTCTCGGGTTTCTAGAATCATAAAACTACAATTGCACTGCTCGCAGGAGTTCTCTGTCCAGCTCCCTCTATTGCTCATTCACAGACGACCCGTGTCTGAATATCGTTGATTTTCGTGTATTACAATCTCTGCGTTAGCGACTGATAGTTCTGAGTCTGCGTTGTTCCTTCATCATCAGCTTCAACGCCTGTCTTAGCCTACGCCGCACCCCGTGACTCTGTGGTCCGATGACTCCTCTCAGTTGGCGTGTTTGCTGAGATAGGATAGAAACTGTAGTGTGGTCACTGCCTGTAGTGGGTTTACCGCTGGATTTTGCAGTCGCTGCTGAATACTTGGTCTCGTCTACCGTTCGTTCCCATTCCCTGTTAGACGCTGCTTGGGTTTTCAGCTACAGTGTTCTCTTGTTCACCGCTCGAACGCTGCACTTACCCTTTTGTCGGGTCTCTGGTATTCTAGCAGTTACGCCGCTCTCTGTTTCACTATTTTGTTGCGCTGTTCGTTCTTGGCCAAACCAACAGGGAGTTTTCTGTGCCTTTTTGTTAGTTTAATACTTCTTGTTCCTAAATATAGCTTTAATATTGTCCTTGTGTTGTGATTTACCCATATTTTGGTCCAAAATTACATCAGTCTAATGTCTTTTAACCAAATTACATATGATCTTTGGTCCGTCCTAAACAATATTCAATTTAATCTTTAATGACCATTTTATAGTTTCCCATTAAATCTTCCGTTCTTAATGATAATCAATTTTGTTGTGAAATTTTTTCGTGTAATTTTTGGCCTTCGTTTCATTATTTTAGAATATCAATTATTCGTGGTTGCTTTATTAGAGTCAGCATAACTGTTAAAAAAATAAAATAAAAATTGCGTGTCGCTTTGTTAGTTTGGCTGTAGTAAATATTATTCATTCTTAGTAATATTTACTTATTGATCTCTACATGCCAATCACGAAGCTTATTAAACTCTACATTTCCCTCGTTTAGAAACATTGCATGCAGTTACATAGTGGTCGTCAGGTCTCGTCTAAATCTAGTATCTTAGATATGGATCCTTCCCAACTTGATGCCCTTTCCAAACAAGTAGCACAATTACTTAGCAACCAAAAACAATTCCAAGAACAATTAGCTACTATCCAAATTGAGTTAGCTACTAATCGTGAGGCTAATAGGGAATTTGGAAACAAGGTCAATAATGTGGAACAAATTTCTCACCCTTCGGATTCTGACAACTCTGTTGTGTTCCACAACAAACCCCAATATCACCGACAAGATACTCGACGACACCAACATCAAGATAGAAATATGACAGAGAATGGTCGAAACCACTATCGTCAAGGATCACCGACCCTTAATCACCAGGATGACAACTTTTTAGGAATATTAAATTAGACGCACCAACTTTTGATGGTTGTTTAGATCCCCGTATTTTTACTCAATGGGTAAAAGATATGGACCGTTTCTTTGCTTGGTATGGGGTGCCAGAACTTTGCCGAGTTCAATTTGTCAGTTTAAAATTATCTAGTACTGCCCGACTATTTTGGGAAATTGTTGAGAATCTCCTGGAAAGGCATGGTGCGTCTCCTGTCAGAAGTTAGCAAGAAATGAAGCGACGACTTCAAGAAAAGTATTTGCCCTAATCCTATTAGGGCAACCTGTTGGACTAATAGAATGCTCTTTCACAAGCAACCGGTGAGTCACAGAATATGTTACTCAATTTGATGATTTTCAAATGAAAAGTCAAATTGTCGAAGATGAGCCCATGACTTTGAGCAAGTTTCGACAAGGTTTAAGAGATGACCTTAGACACGAACTTATCCTTCTAGGTGTCAACTCCCTTGATCACGCATATTCCTTAGTTCGAGACTATGAATTGATTACGAAACTGTCGTATGGCAAGCAGTATGATGTTATAAGTTCACTAGTTCCGACCCCTGTAGCTTCTAAGTCTCTCCTAGGACCTCCTCCAGGTAATACCCCTTTGGTGAGAGAAAACAAAGGGATAAATGTAGACATTTCATGAAATTCTTCACGATTACAATGTTTTAATTGTAAGGGTTTCAGTCACATTTCCTCTAATTGCTCTAGCCGGAACCTAATTCTACAAGAAATTGAAAATACAATTATAGAGACAAGTGAAGAACACATTTATGAACCTAACCTTGACGAGTTTGAGGATTTGGATGATGAAAACTTTGTAGGCTGTATCCAAACACAGCCTACTCATTCTGTCTCTTCCCGATTAAGTGTTGTGAGATGTACACTTACCCAACCCTAAAAGGACGTTGAGGATTGGTGTCGTCATTCAATCTTTCATATATATATTAAAATCAATGAAAAAGGTTGTAAGATCACTGTGGATAGCGGTAGCTGTGTTAATGTGATATCTGTTACAATTGTAACACGTTTGGGGTTGAAGTCTGAACCTCATCCTCGACCTTATAAGGTGTCGTCGATTGATTCTTCCTGTATTTCAGTAAATGAACGTTGCTTGGTACCCATTCAGTTCCTTGGATATAAAGAACAACTCTGGTGTGACGTCATTCCTAATGATGTTAGCCATATCATCCTCGGTCGTCCGTGGTTGTTCGATTTGGATGTCACTATCCATGGTCACCAATTTAATGCAGGCAGCGGAATTAGAACAAGAAATATAGCTGAAAAGGAAGAAGAAGAGAAGAAAGAGAAAAAGAGTTATAGCCGAGAAGAGGAGAAATGAGAGGGAAAGCTAGAGAGAAATATGGTTGGGAAAATAGCAAATCATTGCAATTCATTCATAATAATCATCAACTATTCCACCAAGTTACAATGCGACACTTTAAATAAAACAAATCCTAGAATATGATAAGTCTAGAATACGAAAGGATTGCAACCCTAGAAAATGAAAGGATAAGTTCATTAATATAAACCATAATAATGCGAATCTAGAAAGATAAAAAACTTAATTTTAATGCAAACTATAAATAAAAATAACTAGATTTTAAATGGTTTATGTCCACATCAATTCTCCTGGGGTAACCACCCACTCAAATTGTAGGAACCGTAGTTTGGTAGCTAATCAATCTCCTGACCATAAATTAAGTAACTAAGTAACCTTCTATCGATGACCATAAACTTGTGTGACCGGGTATCTATATCGAGAATATTTTTGAACTGGCCTGGAATCAGGCAAAGAAAGATCCTGATGACTCCGAAAGAACTCCAAGAGGTCTAGATCCAAATGTTGAAGTGTTTATCTGGAAATCGATGTACAATCACTATCTGGTGCTTCTACATATGCTTCTAGTAAGGGCAGCACTTCTTTCATACCTTCAGGTAAAGCCAATAAATCTGGACTAATACTCTGTTACCTAAACTCAAGTTCGCCAATTGATCGAACTAATGCTCTGAGCCAATATACATCAGAGGAAGAGTTCCCATTGTTGTCATCATACTTTAAGAGTTGCAAAATAAATTCAATAGTTTCTCTTGGGCTCTTCTTATTAGCACCCCTACTCATAAAAATAGCATGCAGGATGGCCTCAAGAACAAAATATTTAGCAAAGTTACGAAAATCATTTGGCAGTCTAATGTTTGCATCAAACCTCAGACTTTTATAATATTTTATGATTTTGTATAGACCAACAGTGTCACAACCCTCAGATGCTGTATCAGCCAATGCAAATGCCGCGTCAGTTCAGACTCGCCAAAAGGCCTTGGAATCAATGAGGAAGTTGTTCAAACCATTCACAATAGCAAATGGTAAATGTGGTAATGTCTGCATTGTTTGTAACTTTCAACTTGGACCTTCAAATTCAACTTATGTTGTACCCTCCCCAATTCCTACACTTGCTCCAGGGAGGATATCCCCATTTTCTAGTATCCTCTGAACTGTCATTGACTTTGGTCTTGAAGATAAACTTTTCACAATGGGTGACATAGTCAGTGTCTGTCGACGAAGAACTTGGTTCTCAGTCTCTGAATTTGAAAGTTTCTCTTCTAGTTTTCGCACAGATTCCTCAAGCTGATCAACCTTTTGTTCATCATTTTCCAGTTTTTTTAATAGCTCTGTGTTTCTAGCTTCAGCATTTGCACTCGATTTCCTGGTTTCTTCCATTGAATTTCTTTCTGCTAGCAGCAAAGCCTTAAGGCTCTCAACCTCCGCTAGCAACAAACTAACTTTTTCTGTGTCCTCGACAACAACAAGAGTCTCCTTTATGACTAGAGGTGCCAAAGAGGAAACTGTGTCACTGTAATCTTCAAGAGAGATGCCCCATTGTTTTACAGCCTGACTTATGTAAGGTTTCAACTTAATGGAACAATTTTCAAGTACCTTTTCGCCTAACTTTTGAGCAATGGGCAATACTTCCTCATTGTTGCTCTTTGCAACAGCTAATATGGCTGTGAATAGTTTCACATTTATATCTTCATTTTCTTTCAAAACTAGGGTCATGATTCTTTTCATTGATGAGAACACATTTTTTGGATGATAATCCCTTATATTCCTAAGGAAGCAACTGAACATTTCAAGAATCAAATTATCATATTCAAGATCCAACATAACCATATACAACCTGACCTCAGCAATGGTTTCGAGAATCGTTAATCTCTTTATAAAAGATCGATATGAATTAGCAGATATATTTTCCAATGAGGATATAATAAGGTGAAATACTACCTTCATTTTCTCATCGTTCTAGGAAGCAACAGGGGCAGTGATCCTAGTTATCTCAATAAGGCAAGAGGCAACTCCAACTTTAACATCAATATCTGAATGCGTTAGAAGTAGGTCAAATATCAATGCCTTCTGGGAAGCAGACAATGCTTTCTGCATTGATTCAGAAGGGGATTGTTCTACCTTTGACAAACAATTATCCACTTGGTCTAGAAAAGAGAGAAGATCCTGTAGAGAAGAAGGGGGAGAAAGAAGTTCATTTCCAACCTGGAGGAGTTGATGTTCAAGTTCAATGTCGGGAGAGTCCCTTAGAAAATCTTCACTAGCATACTTGTGCCCCCTAATGTGTGAGTATGGAATGTCCAAAACACGGTCCTTCGGTTATCGAGATTCAATCTTATCTTTAAGCATGTGAATGATAACACATCCAAAAACACTGCATCTCTTCTCTCGAATACCATGAGCACACACAAACACATAAGAACCTCTTATAACCTCCTGAACTACAGAAGCCCTTGACTTGCCATTCACACGTACATCGTCCACTTTAAAAGCTGATACTTGAAATTCGTACTTTTCTTCATCGGAATTGGACAACGCAGAAAGGTCATTAGACGCCATTTGAGGAGCGGGAAGTGGAGAAAAACTCAACCGAATAGAAGAATTAGAGGAGCAACCAACGCAACGAAAAAACAATAGAGGGCGAGGCAGCAAAACCCACAAGCAGAGAAGTCCCGATGTGAGCGAACAACCACGGCAGTGAGGGCAAGATTTTCCCAGCAAAGCTTCGATTTTCAGAGGTGAAACGAAGATGAACAGTACTAATGAACAGTAATGATAAACAATATCAAACAGTACCCCGATGAACTGTACGATGAATAATATCCAAACAGTACTGATGAACAGTACATCGATAGTGTCCACGATGAACAGTAGGATCAAAAAATTAAGGAAACTAAGATTTTATTGTTTGATAAAACCATAAAACCTGCTTTGATACCAATTTGATGCAGCAACAGATAGTAATAAAGAATTAAAGCAGGAAGAGAGAGAGAGAGAGTCGAAGGAGAAGATGATAGAGAAGAAGAAGAAGTCCTAGGAAGGAAGAAGTGAGAGAAAGGGAAATTGGAAGAGAAGAGAGATTTAAGGAAAACTCAAATTCATTTTATCATTTATTTGTTACCTTATCCAATTACAATGTAAGTTTAAATAGAAAATTCAACACCAGAAGTTTGAAAGACAAAGACACTAATGAACCATTAAACACAACAGAAAACCACACAATACTAAAAATTATAATAATAAATTACCGTAATAATAAATTATATCCACATCAATGTCCTTCTGATACTTTGACACCGAGATCGTCTAAAGTATCATGAGGATCCATCATCTATCACAACAATAATAAAATCATGCATTAATGGTAAATATGTAAATCATACATTATATATACATGTAAAAGACTGACGTGTTGGCAACCTAGCTCTGTTAAGTTTTTATGGGTGATAGCCCACCAAAATAAGGTTTTCTTAAAAACCATGTGATGCAATATAAATAATATAAAACCGCTACCTTTACGCTGAATGCTCCTTCCAACTAGAGGAGCAACTTCAGTAACTGGCTCAAAGTCCTGGAAGTCGTCTGAGCCTAAAATAAAATCAAGGTTAAGACTATTCAACTCAACACTAAGGGAATACACTAAAATGGATCATAAATCGGGACTAGGAACTCAATTCTTAACACCATAAACTGCCGCAAACTTTGTCGAGGTGACAAAATTTCATTTAAATATGAACTGTGCGATCAACACTTTATGAGGGGCCGGATGACACTTATAAGTGGAGGTCGACTGTCAGGACCCGACCCGATGAGCCCCAACGATTAGGATTCTCCAAGGTGGAAAATTCAAACCGACAACGACGACCTGGTCCACTAACAGACATTCCCTAAGTGGGAACCTTCACACACAATTCTATCTAGTCTCCTGAATTAGGATATCATCATCATCATCATCATCATCATCAATCCAACCAAAAATATATATTTCATAAATTAAAATATCAACATCATCATTCTCATCAATCTTTACATCAGTCTAATCATCAGAATAATCATGCGGAAACTAAACAAAATTAATACATAAGTCACGATGTGTGACTTTACAACCCAAAAGTCTTATGTCTCATTGTATACTATATCTTGCCCTAGTTTCTCTGTATTGGTGAACGTCATCGATATCTGAAAAATATGAATATTGACGAAATAAGTCATTGGCCCAGTAAATAAATCTAACGACTAAAATAGTTAGCCCAAACCATATCTACACTGTCCAGGCCCATACGCTATCTTCCACTTGTCATGATTATGTTGAAATCATCTTAAATCAAATATGTTTTTGATTTGAAATCCATGCCATTTATATAAAAATGCTTGTAGATTCGTAATTCAAAACGTTTAAAATCCATTAAAACAATTAATGTTTTAAAATCCATGTCATATCCAAACCCGTTAGAAACCTATCAACCACTGTTTAAAACTCATTCTCAGCAATCAAGTAAATCTGATGCATTATAACAAATATGCATGATTTAAATCTATCAATTTTCAATGAATAATCAAATCCAATGCAATTAAAATAATAATATAAGATTTAAAACTATTTTCTTTCTATCACATTTTCAAAACAGCAGTTTTTAACATTCAAATTGATATGTCAAAAATGCAATTCACTCTAATCAACGCATATGACCATCACACACACCTACACGTTCCCGGGCTTTCACCGGTAGGGCTGTAGAACTCACACATTATTTTCCCGCGTGATTTATGGACTTTCAACCCAAGGAGGACATACAGTTAATCTCTCAATATTTTCATAGTCATACTTATCGCACACGAAGAGGCGAGACCAACTCAGTGGGTTCTTATGTTACCACCGCTTTCCTTCTCCCTCCTTCCAAAATGCATGCTTTAAAAATAGTTATAAAGCAATGCTATGCATATTAAAAATACACACTTACCTATGAATTTGATATTTAAAATTCAATATGCTCAATTCAATGAAATTGACATTTAAAAATCAATGCTCAATTCAACATAAATAAACGTTTTCAACATATTACCATTGAATATTTCAATAAAATATTTGAAACAAACTATTTTCACAATTCATTATTCATTTTTCATAAAAACGATATCATTTTAATCACTTCAACACCCAATTTAACTTCAATCATCCCAATCAAATCTTTTCTATCCAGATCCAAGGCAGTAATTGAAATCTATCTCTACCTACCAAGGCAATAAAGTCTAAACTAGTTATTCTAATCGTTAGAGATATTTACCATATATCGATTCCACCTCTTTTCCTCGAAATCTTCACCGACCCTTTCGATTTCTATGCCAAAATGCTCCTCTCGACGCGCTGATCACTTTACCCTAAAGCACTGATTGGCAATTCTAACGTCTCTCCTTCCTTTTTCCCTCTTCTCTCTCGTTGTTTCTCTCAGGTCTTTGCAACTTTTTCCTCTCTGTTTCTCTCCTCTCTCTCTTTCCCCTTCCTTTAATTTTTCTCCTCTCTCACGTAAAACACTGAAGGCAACCACCTACCCCTTTTCTCTTTCATTTTCTTCATCTTATCTTCATTATTTCCTTTCTCTTTTTTTCACGTATCAACCACAACTCAAAGTCACCTACCCTTTTCACTTCTCTCTCTCACGTGAACTCACAGAAACCACATTTGAGGGGCAATCGATTGACCAAAGATAGCCGATCGATCGACCAACCTCCTGCCAGCCACACTTCAAAAGAAATCAAAGGGCGATCGATTGCCGAAATTAGCTGATTGATCGGCACCTAAAAATCTGAAATCCCTGCTCACACAAAAAGGGCAATCGATCGGCCAGCAAAAGCCAATCGAACGGCAACCCTTTGTTAAAATTTTTCGTTTCTCATTTTGCCAGCCGATCGATCGCCCTACATTCGGTGATCGATCAACACCCTCTCGGGTTCGAACTCCTTCTTCATCATTTTGGCAATCGATCACCCCTTTCAAGCGATCGATCGGCCCATGCATTTTTCCCATTTTTCCAAAAAAGTCAAATTTTTAACCTCAAAACGTATCTTTTTTGTGACGACCCTAATACTGTTCCCTTATTTCCTGTATTATTTATTATTTTTTTTATACTTAATTCTATACGAACCTTAAGTTAAACATTTAAACGGAGAACCGTTTGAAAATCTTTTGAATAGAGATTGGAACTAGAATGAAAATTTTTTTAAAACTTTTCCTAAATCAATTAAAGTAAATCTGAAAACGATTAAAAGAAACATTAAAAACAAAGGAAAACCGTCGGCTGAGGAGGGAGGGACAAAAGGGGGAATTCCCTTTAAAAATGTAGGGGCGATCATGATCGCCCCTCGCTGTGGGCGATCGATCGCCCACCTTTGGGCGATCGATTGCCACACGCTCTGAAAATTTTCCAGAGCGTGGCGATCCTTCACGGTGACTGATCGCCACTCCTGGCGATCAGTCGCCAACTCCTCTGCCTCCTTCCATTTTCTTCTTCTTCTTTCATTCATTTCCATGTTTAAACGCCACATTACTTCATCCTCAATTAATACTAAACATACATGTATCTTCACCATACCATTTAACATAAACTTCCCGGCACTCGTACCTATAACCTCGTTCAAAACCGACTCGAAACGCATTTCAACAAAATACATTTTCATGAAAACGAACTACATGGATATGTTTAAAACCTAAACAAAACCCTATGAAATTCAATAATCCAGCAGTTCATCAAACGACAGTTTTTAACAAAACATTTCATAAACATCAATCCGTTATCCAGATCCAAACAACCTAAAATGGGTCTAGCTTTACAATTAACCTATCTAATCCACCGTTAACCTAAAATATCCCAAAAACCCTCAAAACACATACATACACCCCCACGGGTCGGGTTAAGCATCGACTGCGCCAGCACACCCCGCGAGCCATCCTCCGCCAACTGCATCACTCCTCGAGTGGAGAGATCTCGTCCTCACCTAAGTCAAGATCACCTACACCATACAGACAATCTATGAGATAAAAATCTCAGCAAGCTTCGTAAATGTAAATGCATGTTGTGCATATGAGTTCGTAAATCATGCAACATTTTCTTATCTTTACATAGGTTGTCATCGAGATCTCAACCCCCTAAATGGAGAGGGCATATCCTGCGGATGGACTACCCTTTCCACCTAGAGGAGGGGGGTGCATGCTTGCAACACGCACAGTCATGCCTGAGCCCCACCTCACATGACCATAAACATACATCAATTCATATTAGATGTGGTATTGTGACAAACCCGTAATCGATCCACACAATAGATCAATAGCCCCCTTTCAGGCCACATCGCCATTTTCTTTAAAACATAGTGCGGAAATTCATTTTCATGCTCCTTTAAAATACGTGATGCGTGAACAATTTATAGCATAATTAAACATGCATCATACGTACCATCAAGACAATAAAAGTAATTAAAGACATAACCTATAAACGACTAAACCTAACTACCCAACCAAAGCGATTTAAACAAATACGTCACCAAAAATCCTCCAGACGACATCGACGTACGGTGTAGGCCTATCGGCCAGAGTAAGTCACGAGAACTTACCTCGTGTCCGATGCAATCCAAGCTCCATCCATGAGCGTTGTTTACCTAAGGCAAATTCACAATTTGTCGTTAAAACGAGTTCAAACTATTAAACATCCAAATTTAACGAAACCTTAACTAAGAAAATTCCTTAAAGCCCTAATTGATCCATTGAAGCATTTTATCGAGCATTCAACGCTCGATACCTCAAAATTTTCATGAACGAGTTTTTCTGAAAAACCCCAAAATTCTCAAACTTTAACATTTCTCATAAATCGACTTAACTTCGTCCAATAACGCTCAATACGTCCATTATATTCACAACTAAGATAAACCTATCGATTTCTAGCCCTAAACCACGTTTTTCACAAAACCCTAAACGAACCCTAATCATTTAAACTCCGTAAAAACCGAACAATAAGCTTCCAAAACTATAGAATCATACCTAGAGCGTTGATTGGAGGAGGAAGCACGAAGAAAACGACTCTATCGGAGGAAGAACGATCGTCGGAGAGGAGAGAACCGTGAGGAGGCGATGAAATTTGCCGGAGAACGCATGAGAGAGGGAGAGAAGCCGTGGAAATGGTGAAGGAGAAAGAAAAGATTTTGGTTTTTAATTATAATTTGTCTTGGCAATTTACCATTATGCCCTTCCTTCGATTTTCTATTTATTTCGTCCCTCGTTTCGTTAATTGTCTAACGATTCGGATTCTCCAAATTTCCTTAATTCACCAATAACTTCAACTTATTATAAGGGTCCCATTAAAACTGTCCGTTTGCAATTCAGACCTCGTTTACTATTCTTACCAAAGTATCATTTATATTACGATAAACGTAATTTTCGTAAAATTAGCGTTACGACTCCTAAAATTCCCAAAATTTTTCTAAAATCCATATTAATTATTAGGATCGTGATAATACTTTCTTTTCGCAAAATAGGCTTGGTTTGACATATTTACAAAAATGTCATTTATATTAAAAATATTAATATATCGTACAGCCGGGTATTACATTTTTGTTCATACAACTTTAAACACCGTATATTTTACATATCCTCATATATATAACCATTTTATTACATTATTGTCCAAAATGAAATAAAAACTCAAACCATTACATCGACACTAAGAACAGTCAGGTTGACCGTGGTCGACACTTCATCCTATTGGTCGACCCCTTGAGCTATACGGTTCCAACTCAAAATGAACTAGCGGTCCACTTCATCCACAAGTGTCGACATTAGCTTGGTCGATATGTCCACTGAAGTGTCATCACTCCAAACTCTCGGGTTCCAACTCGAAATGAGCTGGGAGTCGATGCTTCCCTCGAAGTGTCGACACCTCATTCCCAGAACAAGCTAGCGGTTGACACTTCCTTAAAGTGTTGACTGTTGAAGCTTTATGTTTTCATCACCGGGTTTGAAGTGTCGAACGACGTCCACAGTGGTCGACACTTGGGCGATTTCCAACAATGAAAAGTCGTGAAAAACCCCTTCCCTTATTGTTTCTCACCTCAAAACGGCGATTAAACCTACGTATACTCTAAATACACTAATATAGTCAGAAAGATAGGATGGATTCAAGCATCCCCAACCTAAAACCTAAACTTCAAACGTACAAATAGAGGGAAAATACTTACCAATATTCAAAGTCTCTTCACAAAAGATGATCCACGGAGTCCCACAAACATCTTCTTGGCCTTAGAGTGCGACAACTGAACAAACGAGACAATACTCTCTCTCACTCTCTTCTCTCTATGGCGGCTGCACAATGAAGGAATAAGGTTTCTCAAACCTTATTTCAATTTTATATTTTCTTATTTACGGATTTTCCCTAATATTTTATAAATTTACAAAATATACTCAAACATTAAATTGAACAAAAATACTTAAAAATATCGATTTTGACAATATTAGTAGCTAATATATGTTTAATCGCAACAAGATATGTCAAACAAGGGGGTTGGCTCGGTACTGTTGTAACGCCTCGAGTTTTCTAAACCCAGTTCGTTACTCATAACCCGGACATAATTAAGAAATTTTGGACCAATTTAAAACTTCATTCGAAAGTCAAAATTTGATATTTTTTTAAAACCTCAAAACGTTAAAACTTACAGCCGAAATTTTTTTGAGCAGAATAGAGTTAAACAAAGCTATAAAACAATGTTAAAAAAAATCAGTTAAAATATTAAGAAAATAATTCGGTCGGAAGAGATGAAAACTTAAGCGTGAAATACTTAAAGTTCATAAAAGTCAAACACATCATCCGCTGAACAAAGTCAACGAAAAGGGCAGAAACAAAACCGATGGTTTCCACCGATGACGTCAGCCGGATGAATCGTTCACCAAACTTCTGCAGATCGCAAAACGACAAGTCTTTTACTCACGTCTTCCGAAAGAACAAACTACGTATACCGATCACAAAACGACAAAACTTTTACTACATCATCCGATAGGTTTAATACACGACATCTACCGATCACTAAACGACAGAACTTCTACTACATCATCCGATAGGTTTAATACCCGACATCCACCGATCACTAAACGACAAAACTTCTACTACATCATCCAATAGGTTTAATACCCGACATCCACCGATTACTAAACGACAAAACTTCTACTGAAGACATCTTCCGATGACGTCAGTTGGATGATTCAATCCTCCAACATCTGCCGGTGGACAAAACACCCAACTTCTATCGATAGACAACATCTACCGGTAGAGAACAGAGCAACATTTCAACTACTCTTTTGCTATTCCACACAACTCTAACTACAGAAAGAAATTTGCTTACTTCACTGAAACCATTCAGAACCAACCCAAATCCTTACATTTACTCAAAAATCCAGTAAGAGCTAACGTTAAAAACAACAGAGTGCTATTATCAGAAAAGTCTCACCAACGTATTCAAAAACATTAAAACCACTTCTGTTATTAGAAAACTCAACAAAGCTTATGGTTCACTAAACCTTCACTTCTATAAGCACCAGTTAAACCGCCCCATCAGTCGCCAGATCGATGCATGTATGCACCCCTCCAACCTGCCTAATTCTCAGCAAGCTCAGAGAACACACTTGCTGTCTCTTCTTCACCTACATCACAAAACTCATCTATTAACCTAATTCTAAATAAGTGAAGCAATCATGAAATGAAATGCTGAAATGTAAATCTTAATCATGCAGTTTCTACTTTCACAGCTTAGTTGCATTTACATTCATCGTATTCTGATCTCAATATTCCATTGGGAGTGAGATCAATTCTCTCAAAGTCATAATTCCTCTTCATCAATTAAGGGGCGGATTAATTCCCTTAACAGCTATCATGATCCCCAGATTCCCTTGGGAGTGGGATCAACTCTCCCAATATTATAAATCCACTTCATCAATTAAGGGGCGGATTAATTCCCTTAACAGCTATCATGATCCCCAGGTTCCCTTAGGAGTGGGATCAACTCTCCCAATGTTATAAATCCACTTCATCAATTAAGGGGCGGATTAATTCCCTTAACAGCTATCATAATACGTTCTGTTCATGCCTTACCATACATTCCATGTAAATTCATTTTTGTATTCTTTCAAAACATGATGCATGACCAAACTGAAAACATTCAACATGCAGAAAACCTACTGTTTTGTGATGTAGGCCCGATGGCACAAGCACACTTCACTTACCTGGTCTCCTGGAAAAATGTCTCGGTGATTGGCTACTTCGAGAGTGATATAGCCCTAACCTGCAAGAAAACGTTTAGAGCTTAGAGGGGATCGTTAGCTCCTTGGAATAACAAGTAATGGTTGAGAAAAACACAAACTTGCAAAATGAACTTGAATGACCAAATGTGATTAGATGAAAACGAAATTTTATATGATGTTAGTGGAGTGAGTGAGGTGTGTGATAGTGTAAGGCGTGGTCCTGATTCGTTGAGAAGAAAAAGGTATGCAAAAACTTCAAGAATCGGCCAATAAGTAATGTTTTGAAGCCTTTGGCAATAGTTGCTTCCAAGGAAGACAACTCTACTCTTGAACACGGTTTGGGGCCACTTCTTGCTGTTTTCCACTCCCAAGGAGATGGAGAAGAAGATGGCTATATAACCCTTGCAAGCTACCAAGCTAGAAGGGAGTGGTGGGGGCGCAACCCCTCAGTTTGTTCAAACCGAGCAAACCTTGAGGTTTCTTCAAACTCCTTCAACCATGGAAGGGAAATCCGTGCATGCTCCTTAAAATCAGTCCAAAAAACTTACAATCACCAATTACCATGCTTTTATAGACCTATGGATGGCTTGGATGTGATTCAAAAAGTGGTCTTCAAAATGGTGTAACCGTTGGATCTTGAAGATAGCTTGGATGGCCGAGATGAGTTTGGTCTTCTTGATCCAATGGTTGAGTGATAACCATGTCATCAATCCTTGGAACTCTTATTTGGTGTCTCTCCTAATGCCAAGTAAGCTTAGTCACATGTTGGAGTTGTCCCCTTCTCTTTTTGGAATTTGACCAAGTACAAGTGGTCCCCCCATTTGGAGTGTGATGTTTCCCTTTTGCAAGATCCTTCATTTTACTTAGAAAAATCTAAACAAGAAGCTTCCTTACCATGTCACCCTTCTATGGCATGCCTCCTTGAAGTCTTCCATGTGGCCGAGTCGTCGTTTCAAGCTTTGGATGAGGTGGCAATACCATGTATGCTCGGTTTGGTGCCTTTAGCGCTTTCTTGATGTGGCCAAGCATGTGTTGAGCTTTTGTTTCATTTTGTACAACCAATCCAAGCCACCATCTAATCCTAACCACACAATTTAACCCTAGCATTCATCTAATGCATGCATGCAACTATATGGCTAATGTTTGCCAAAATTACATAAAGGCTAGAGTTTGCCAACAAAATACAAAGTATAAAAAAACATGGTTACATTAATTTATCCTTTGGGAAGACAAATTCCCTCTTGATTTTCATCCATGCTTTCCATGCAAGGTTGAGCCTTGTTCTTAAGCTTCCACTCCAATCCTTCGAAGAAGTCTTTACCTACAAAAGAAATAAAATTGTAAGTAATTAAATTAGGTAAAGTTTAGGCCTTGCTTTTGGATTGAGTGAGTGAGCCTCGGGGCACATCAGAGAGCTTACTCAATCCTAAAATCATAGACAGAGCATACATTAAACTTTCTCTAATCTTCATTTCAAACCGCTAGAAATTTAAGGAAACTAGTTTGGAAGCTTAGTTCATTGTGCACTCCCTATTTACCACAACAACCGAACTAGCTCACTCATACGGCATCCTCAGAACTCACATTTATGCTCTCCCAATCATTGATAACTACCAATGCAGCAAGGAATCGAAACAGAACTCACATATTTTGGAGGAGAATCGAGTAGAAGGATTGCCTAGAGAGCTGTACTACTTGAGCTGAAGACCGAAAGAGGAAAAATGGAGAATAGTGGCGGCTATAGTGTATTAATCACAAAGCCTCTTTCCTTAAATAGATTATCCATTATAAGTTCTCAATTTACCACTATGCCCTTACTTAGTCACTCATTAACCTAATTAATATTTCCCTCAATTTTCTCCACAATATACTTATTGTTAAATAACGGAATAGAAATTGGTTTAATAGAACTGGGTGTTACAATCTACCCTCCTTAAAAGAATTTTGTCCCCAAAATTCAGTACCTGAACAGTTCTGGATGTTGGTCCATCATGTCCTGTTGGCGCTCCCAAGTTGTCTCCTCCATATTCTGGTTGTACCATAAGACTTTTACTAATGAAACTTCTTTGTTGCGCAGCACCTTCACTGCATAGTCTAGGATTTTCACTGGTTTCTCCTCATAGGTAAGGGTAGGATAAACTTCTATATTCTGTTGTTCTACAACTTGAGATAAATCCCTTATGCACTTTTTCAACATAGAAACGTGGAACACATTGTGAATTCCTTCCATAGAGGCTGGTACTGCAACTGATAAGCTGCCTTTCCAATTCTATTCAAAATTGAAAATGGTCTGATGTATCTGGGATTTAACTTACCCCTCTTCCCAAACCTTACAACTCCTTTGAACGGTGAAACCTTAAGGAAAACTTCATCATTGATTACAAATTCAGATTCCCTACGTCTTCTATCTGCATAACTTTTCTGCCGGCTTTGAGCTGTCAAGATTCGTTGCCGGATAAGAGCAATCTTTTCCACTGTCTGTTGCACAATATCAGGACCAACCAAACGTGCTTCTCCAACCTCATCCCAATACAAGGGACATCTGCACTTACGTCCATACAATGCCTCATAAGGTGTCATTCCTATTGTTGACTGAAAGTCGTTATTATAAGAGAACTCCACTAATGATAAGTACTTACTCCAAGAACCTTGAAACTCTAATACACATGCACGAAGCATATCCTCTAATGTCTGAATGGTCCTTTCAGATTTTCCATCTGTTTGAGGGTGAAAGGCTGTACTAAAAGTGAGCTGTGTACCCATAGTTTTGTGCAGACTCTTCCAAAACTTGGATGTAAATCTAAAGTCTCGGTCAGAAACTATTGTACTTGGAACTCCATGCAACCTAACAATCTCATGCACATACAATTCAGCAAGTTGATCCATCGAATAGGTCATCTTCATTGGCAAGAAATGGGCAGATTTGGTTAACCGATCTACTACCACCCAAATTGCATCATGTCCCTTAGTTGTCCTAGGTAATCCTACTACAAAGTCCATCGCTATTTGTTCCCACTTCCATTCGGGAACTGGTAGGGGTTGCAATGTTCCTGCAAGCCTCTGATGTTCCGCTTTAATCTCCTGGCAAACCAGACACGATTCTATGCATTCTGCCACATTCCTATTCATATTTGGCCACCAGTAGTGTTGCTTTAGGTCTCTATACATTTTTATACATCCAGGGTGAACAGAGAATTTGGAAGAATGTGCTTCAGAAAGAATCTTATCTCGAAGTTCTTTAATGGCAAGAACAAACCATCTATTTCTAAACTTAAGGATTACATCAGCAGAATAGTTAAAGTCTGATTCATCCGTAGAATCTATGCTTAGCTTGTACTTGTTACACTGGTCATCATTCGTCTGAGCTTCCTTTATTTTCTCCAAAATAATAGGCTTTAAGGTTATAGCTGATACACTTGATACTGCTTCTAGATTAAACCTTTGGAATTCTGACTCTAAGGCTAATGGCATATTGAAAATCATAGTCGGGGTTGGTGTTGTTACTCTACTCAAAGCATCTGCCACAACATTTGCTTTGTCGGGATGGTATTTAATCTCGAAATCATAGTCCTTTACAAATTCCAACCATCGACGTTGCCTTATATTTAATTCCTTCTGTGAGAAGATATATTTCAGACTTTTATGGTCCGAAAATATATCACAAGTTTGACCATATAAGTAATGCCTCCAAATCTTAAGTGCAAAAACCATTGCAACTAGTTCTAGGTCGTGTGTAGGGTAATTCTTCTCATGGGTTTTCAATTGTCTAGAGGCATAGGCTATTACCTTACCATCTTGCATCAACACACATCCAAGACCAATTTTGGAAGCATCACAGTAAATGCTAAATTTACCATTTTCAACGGGAATGGTTAATATTGGGGCATTGGTCAGTTTCTGTTTCAAAGTCTAGAAGATGGATTCACATTCCTCTGTCCATGCATACTTGATGTTTTTCCTAGTTAACCGAGTGAGAGGTGTAGCAATCTTCGAGAATCCTTTAATAAATTTCCTGTAATACCCTGCCAATTCAAGGAAGCTTCGAATATCAGTGACGTTCTTCGGTTGGAGCCACCCCTTAACTGCTTGAACCTTTGCTGGATCAACAGATATGCCATCTCCAGAGATAACATGACCTAAAAAGTGAACGTGGTCCAACCAAAACTCGCACTTAGAAAACTTGGCATATAGTTGGTGCTGCTTTAGTACACCTAATACCATAGTTAGGTGTCTTGCATGCTCTTCCTTGGTACGTGAATAGATTAGGATATCATCAATAAACACTATAACAAATTTATCTAAATATTCATGAAACACTCTATTCATAAGATCCATAAAGGCTGCTGGTGCATTTGTCAAACCAAAAGATATTACCAAGAACTCGTAATGTCCATACCTCGTGCGAAAGGCAGTCTTTGGGATATCTTCGGTTTTGACCTTCAATTGGTAATAACCAGACCTTAGATCAATCTTAGAGAAAACACGGGCACCATTAAGCTGGTCAAATAAATCATCGATTCTAGGTAGTGGATACTTGTTCTTGACAGTTAACTTGTTCAATTTCCTATAATCAATGCACATACGCATCGATCCATCCTTTTTTTTGACAAAAAGGATAGGTGCACCCCATGGTGAAAAGCTTGGACGTATGAACCCTTTCTCCAATAGCTCCTCCAATTGTTTCTTTAATTTCTTAAGCTCCGTAGGTGCAAGTCTATAGGGATTCTTGGATACAGGCTCCGCGCCTGGATAAACATCTACAACAAACTCGATTTCCCTATCCGGCGGCAAGCCAGGAAGATCATCTAGAAATACTTCTGGAAAATCTTGGACAACCAAGACATTTTGGGGAGTTGCTTTTCCTACTAGTTGTGTATCTAAAACACTGGCCAAGAAGCATAAGTACTCACTGCATGGTGAGGGTCCACAATTTATAGAGGTCATAACAGACATTTTCTTACTCTTCTTTAGAGCTTGGAAGGTATGTTTCAAACCACCAGGGGGTTGAAAACTAACTACTCCAGTCCTACAGTCGATCATGGCATAATGCTTAAACAGGCAATCCATTCCTAAGATTACATCAAATCTCATTATATCCATAATAATGAGATCAGCAAGTAGGTTCATGTTCCCTACTGATACAGCACTATTAAGCATCATTCGATTAGAGCTCATGCGTTCACCAGAGGGTAATGCGACATTAAACACATGCTCAGTAGGGGTAAGCTTTACATCTAACTTATCAGCAAATGTAGATGCTATGAATGAATGTGTTGCATCAGAATCTATCAATGTAAAAGCGGGTAAAGAGTTGACCAGTATAGTACCTGACACAACAGCAGGCTATTCATCATCGCCCGACTCCATCATGGAGAATATCCTCGGCTTTATCTTAGCAGGGCTATTCTTTAAGACCGGGCAGTCTCTGTTAAGGTGACCAACTTTGCCACAGTTGAAACACCGGGTGACCCTGGGCCTCGGGCAATCCCTGAATGTGTGTCCAACTTCTTCGCAATCGAAACACTTTCCCGAACCAAACCTGCATTCACCCAGGTGACTTTTCAGACACTTCGGGCACTGGGGATACTTCTTGGTGTCCTGTACCTTCTTTTATGTTCCATGGTTACTTTGGCCTTCACTAGGCCTCTTCACCCCTCTCTGTTGTTGTGGCTGAACAAACTTTCGTGGGGCTTCTTTTGGTTCAGTACACTTCCTTTCAGCTTCTTCCACTTCCAGGGCAGTGGACACAACTTCCCTGAATGTCAAGCCTTTAATACCACAAAATTTAAATCCTCAGTAAATTTCCGGCTTCAGTCTATGCACAAATTTGAACACCTTGTCCTCGTTCTTGTGAACAAAATGTCCAGCAAACCTGGACAGGGACTCAAATTGCCTACTGTACTAGGCCACAGACCCTGTCTGCTTCAAGTTCAAAAACTCTAACTTCTTCGCGGTCTGGACAGTGCTGTTAAAATACTTATCATAGAAAATGTCCTTGAATTGTGACCAAGGCATCGCCAAGACATCAGTGGTAGTCTCTATTGTTTCCCACCAGATTTGAGCTTCACCAGCCAAATGAAACGTGGCAAACATGACCTTGTCTCCTTCTCCAATGTTGGCGCACCTAAACATACTCTCGATCTTCCTAAGCCACCCTTCAGCAATAACCGGGTCAGACGACTGACCATCAAATGTGGGTGGTCGTAGCCTCCTGAATCTATCCCCAGAATGTTCATTGCTAGAACTCGAGTTGGCACTTCCCTGCACCTCTCGGTTTAACAGCACTCCTAACTGATCGGACTGCTGACGCACTAGGTCTGTTTGCTGACGCACCAAATCTGTCAGCTGCCTAATCACGCTAGAATCTTCTCCACGTCCCGGGTTCGGTATCTCTCTTGGTACTCTTGGTCTTCCTGGTCACCTAGAAATTTTACTAAATTCCTGCATAGGATTAACTACTCTCATAAACATCTAATAACTAAGGCTAACATAAACACTTACAGTTGTTGGAGTACTCTCATGCGACGACTGGCACTGATGAGTAATCTTTTGAACGGTTTAACTGAATGTCTCTGATACCAAACTGTAACGCCCCGAGTTTTCTGAACCCAGTTCGTTACTCATAACCCGGACATAACTAAGAAATTTTGGACCAATTTAAAACTTCACTCGAAAGTCAAAATTTGACATTTTTCTAAAACCTCAAAACGTTTAAACTTGCAGCGGAAATTCTTTTGAGCATAATAGAGTTAAGCAAAGCTATAAAACAATGTTAAAAAAAATCAGTTAAAATATTAAGAAAATAATTCGGTCGGAAGAGATGAAAGCTTAAGCGTGAAATACTTAAAGTTCATAAAAGTCAAACACATCATCCGCTGAACAAAGTCAACGAAAAGAGCAGAAACAAAACCGAAGGTTTCCACCGATGACGTCAGCCGGATGAATCGTTCACCCAACTTCTACCGATCGCAAAACGACAAGTCTTTTACTCACGTCTTCCAAAAGAACAAACTACGTATACCGATCACAAAACGACAAAACTTTTACTACATCATCCGATAGGTTTAATACACGACATCCACAAATCACTAAACGACAGAACTTCTACTACATCATCCGATAGGTTTAATACCCGACCTCCACCGATCACTAAACGACAAAACTTCTACTGAAGACATCTTTCGATGACGTCAGTCGGATGATTCAATCCTCCAACATCCGCCGGTGGACAAAACACCCAACTTCTATCGATAGACAACATCTACCGGTAGAGAACAGAGCAACATTTCAACTACACTTTTGCTATTCCACACAACTTTAACTACAGAAAGGAATTTGCTTACTTCACTGAAACAATTCAGAACCAACCCAAATCCTTACATTTACTCAAAATTCCAGTAAGAGCTAACGTTAAAACCAACAGAGTGCTGTTATCAGAAAAGTCTCACCAACGTATTCAAAAACATTAAAACCACTTCTGTTATTAGAAAACTCAACAAAGCTTAAAATGAATCATGGTTCACTAAACCTTCACTTCTATAAGCACCAGTTAAACCGCCTCATCAGTCGCCAGATCGATGCACGTATGCACCCCTCCAACCTGCCTAATTCTCAGCAAGCTCAGAGAACACACATGTTGTCTCTTCTTCACCTACATCATAAAACTCATCTATTAGCCTAATGCTAAATAAGTGAAGCAATCATGAAATGAAATGCTGAAATGTAAATCTTAATCATGCAGTTTCTACTTTCTCAGCTCAATTGCATTTACATTCATCGTATTCTGATCCCAATATTCCATTGGGAGTGAGATCAATTCTCCCAAAGTCATAAATCCTCTTCATCAATTAAGGGGCGGATTAATTCCCTTAACAGCTATCATGATCCCCAGGTTCCCTTGGGAGTGGAATCAACTCTCCCAATGTTATAAATCCACTTCATTAATTAAGAGGCGGATTAATTTCCTTAACAGCTATCATGATCCCCAGGTTCCCTTGGGACTGGGATCAACTCTCCCAATGTTATAAATCCACTTCATCAATTAAGAGGCAGATTAATTCTCTTAACAGCTATCATAATACGTTCTGTTCATGCCTTACCATACATTCCATGTAAATTTATTTTCGTATTCTTTCAAAACATGATGCATGACCAAACTGAAAACATTCAACATGCAGAAAACCTAATGTTTTGTGATGTAGGCCCGAGGGCACAAGCACACTTCACTTACCTAGTCTCCTGGAAAAACGTCTCGGTGATTGGCTACTTCGAGAGCTTACTCAATCCTAAAAACATAGACAGAGCAAACATTAAACTTTCTCTAATCTTCATTCTAAACCGTTATAAATTTAAGGAAACTAGTTTAGAAGCTTAGTTCATTGTGCACTTCCGATTTACCACAACAACCGAACTAGCTCACTCATACGGCATCGTCAAAACTCACATTTATACTCTCTCAATCATCGATAACTACCAATGCAGCAAGGAATCGAAACAGAACTCACCTATTTTGGAGGAGAATCGAGTAGAAAGATTGCCTAGAGAGCTTTACTGCTTGAGCTGAAGACCGAAAGAGGAAAAATGGGGAATAGTAGCAGCTATAGTGTATTAATCACAAAGCCTCTTTCCTTAAATAGGTTATCCATTATAAGCTCTCAATTTACAACTATGCCCTTACTTAGTCACTCATTAACCTAATTAATATTTCTCTTAATTTTCTCCACAACATACTTACTGTTAAATAACGGAATAGAAATTGGTTTAATAGAACCGGGTGTTACAACTGTAACAGGCTTGGCTTAGCTCAACTCGTTTAATTTTAGCTCGCAAGCCGGCTCAGATTGATTTTTTTTTTTACGAGAGCTCATTAGGCTCAACTAGTTGGTCTCGTTAGGCTCAGCTTGTTTAACTCATTAGGCTCGGAGTCAAATTTTTTAAGGGTTGGCTCAGCTCTGGTCGGTCGGTTCGTTTGTCACCTCTAATTGCAAATGATTGCTAATTAAATAGGTATCAACTTAGTTAGTATATGTATAATTTCTAATGATACAACTCTTAAATATTTGTAATGATATTTGTGTAATATTTTTTATTAAATTATCTCAAATAATTTTTTCCTAAATGCATGTCATTTTATATGTTAATAATACAGTTTTATTAACTAAACAACTAATTATTATATTTTGACATAATAATAATAAATAATAATTATAGTTTTAATAACTAATTTATTTTAAAAATATACATTACACTTATATAAATTAGAAACATTTATGTACGTTAGTTCGTTAGACTCGATTCGCTAAGGCTCGTTAGGCTTGTAGAACTACTCGACTCGACTCGTTTGACATTGGTTCCCGAGTCAGCTCGAGTTGAATTTTTTTTTAATCAAGCTCATTAGGCTCGACTCATTGAGCTCGCTAGGCTTGACTCGGCTCGTTTAACTCGTTAGGCTTGGTGAGCCAGATGTTTTCAAGCTCAGCCAGCTAATTTGCAATCTCTAGTCGCAACACGGGTATTACCGAATAATTATGTTGTGACGACCCCGATCCACAGGACCGTCACGAGACTTGACTTGACCTTGAGTTTGACTTACATATTTTGGACGTGAAATTTTTTTTGACTTTTTAAAACTCTAAAAGAAAGCCTTTGAAGATAGTGGAAAATGTTCAAAAAAAAAGAAAAATATTACTACCTTCTCTAGAATTGACCTCTACTAAAATCAGACGACATAAAATTGGAAGATATGAAATTCAGAAGACACAAAAACTGGAAGACATGAAATCAGAAGATATGAAAATCGGAAGACATGAAATCAGAAGACGTAAAATCAGAAGATATGAAAAATCGGAAGACATGAAAACAGGAAGACATAAAATCGGAAGATGTGAAAATCGGAAGACATGAAAACAAGAAGACATAAAATCGAAAGACATGAAAACAAGAAGACATAAAATCGGAAGACATGAAAATCGAAAGACATGAAATCGGAAGACTTGAAATCGGAAGACATGAAAGTCGGAAGATATGAAAACAGGAAGACATGAAATTGGAAGACATAAATATGGAAGACATAAACACCTAATAAATTCAGTCGATGTCGACACTCTTTATCTCAACACTCAGCCGATCGATCGACTACCCCTCTGTTTGACGATCTACTTCTCCCTCCTACTTATTCTCTTCTTTCACATCTTCATGACCTGATAACCTCACAACATTACTACTAAACTTCTTCCTAACCTCTTTACACACAAAATGCTTCAAAACCCCAAAAACCCGATTCAAAAATTAATTTTAAACGTGTTAGAAAACGTGGCAAAAATTTGAGAAATCAAATAGCATGGATCGATCTAAAAACCGAGTGTATCCATGAAAACCTAAAAGCCCCAAAAAGTTCAGTATGTTTTTCAAAAAGGCAACTTTCAAAACAAAAATTTTAAAACAACGACACTAAACCTATACATCAACTAAACACCAAAAGGACTAAATAAACGTGACATGCACTTCAAAACTTCACCCACGGGTCAAAACGCGCCTGACTGCGGCAACCAACCCCACAAGCTCGTCCCACCAACTGCGTCTACACATCGGCCAGAGACTTGGAGTCCTCATCCATAGAGTCCGTACCTACATCATGGAGTTCAACTATGAGCCTAGCGCTCAGTAAGATCATAAAGTGCGAAGTGATGCACATGTTATGCATGAACATTTGAAATACATGAACATTACTTTATATTACATTCAAGCGCACATGTTGATATAAGTGGGGCTTACAGAGAAACTGACGCACATACATACATGACATAACATGGGTTAGTAGTTTTGTCGTGTCCCAGGGAGGGATAAAAGACATTGTCCTTGGCGAGGACGGTTTTATATAGTCTTAGGGAAGGACAAGAACATATGCCAGTCCCCGTCCCACACTTAACCATACTTTACATTAACATTTTATCTTTCTTAACTTCAAATCACGTGCATAAAACATTTGTATGACTTTCTAGAAAACGTGTATGCATGAACATACAATGTACGTAAACGTAACATAACAAAAAACAAGTCAAAGCATACATGAACAACAGGTCATCGAAACTATGCACAGAGCATTACACTTAACTTAAGACGTAATCTATGACCTAACTACCAAACGACAACCCGATAACATAAAAACCTAGTACCTCCGTGATATAGGCCTTAAGGGTCAACTTATAGGTATGAACTTACCTGGCGTCTGTAGGGTTTGCAAGCCTTGAACGTGTTTCCGAGTCTCGAACCTGAATCAAACCGTTAAGAGGCATTGGAAAATCATCGGCCGTGAGGGAACCGCGTTCTGTCACCTGGAGGAGAAATGAAAAGCATAGAGAAGAAAAATGGGAGGGTTTCACGTGGAAGAGAAGAGAAGAGAGGAAGAGAGAGAGAGAGAGAGAGAGAGAGAGAGCTTGGCTTCTTCAACAAGCTTGGACAAGTGTCATGCATTCATTGGCTCTCTCTGACCTTAATTGTCTTCCTAATTTGTTCCTCCATTGATTTCTAACCAATTCGCTATTTAGCTCGCCAATTTGGTTTCTTCGAAATCCTCTTTTTCCACTAAACATCCCAATAGATTCCACTAAAATATTTATTATATCAAGATCAAATTAATCTTTTTCAATAATTCGAGGGATAATTACATGGCAAAAAATACCGGGTGTTACATCTCACCCACCTTAATAGAATTTTGTCCCCAAAATTTGCTTAAACAAATAGTTCTGGATATTGGTCCCTAAGATCCCGTCGTCTTTTCCAAGTGGCTTCCTCCACGTAACGATTGCGCCATAGAACCTTCACCAATGGATCACCCTGTTGTGCAACACTTTGATTGAAGAATTTAAAATCTTTACGGGCCTTTCTTCATACGTCAGCGTCGGCTGGATATCTATGTCCACCGGGTCCACAATCTGAGCAGGATCTCGCACACATTTTCTCAGTATCGAAACGTGAAAAATGTTGTGAACTCCATACATAGACGCTGGCAGCTACAGTCTGTAAGCCGTGCTTCATACTCTCTTCAAGATGGGAAAAGGCCCAAAAAAAAACCTTAAACTGAGCTTCCCTTTCTTACCAAACTTCATCACGCCCTTGAAAGGCGACACCTTCAGGAATACTTCATCTCCTTCAGCGAATTTCAAGTCTCTCCTCCTCTGGTCCGCGTAACTTTTATGTCGACTCTGAGCAATTTTGATCCGCTGTCAGATAACAGCCACTTTCTCAAACATAAGCTGCAATATCTCGGGGCCAATAAGCCTGGCTTCCCCAACTTCATCCCAACACAAGGGACATCTGCACTTTCTGTCATAGAGAGCCTCGTAAGGAGCCATACCGATCATGACTTGGTAGCTGTTGTTATAAGAGAACTCCACTAACGGCAAAAACTTGCTCCAAGAAGCTTGAAACTCCAACACACACGACCTTAACATATCTTCCAGTATCTGAATCGTCCTCTCAGATTGTCCGTCAGTTTGTGGATGAAATGTCGTGCTAAAATTTAACTCGGTACCCAAGGAGATTTGCAAGCTTTTCCAAAATCTCGACGTAAATCTAGGGTCCTGGTCAGAAACAATTGACACCGATATTCCATATAGCTTAATAATCTCGTTAATATACAACTCTGCATACCGATCCATAGAGAATGTTGTCTTCACAGGTAGAAAATGGGCCGACTTCGTCAGTTTGTCCACAATGACCCATATGCTATTATGGCCTTTAGCCGTCCTCGGTAGGCCAACAACAAAATCTATTGTGATGTTTTCCCATTTCCATTCGGGGATCGGAAGAGGCTGACGCGTTCCACCTAGTCGTTGATGTTCAGCCTTCACTTACTGACATACCATACAAGACTCCACATATTTGGCAACTTCGTTCTTTATATTGGGCCACCAGAAGTGTAGTTTCAAGTCTCGATACATCTTCGTGCTTCCCGGATGTACTGAGAAGGAAGACGAGTGGGCTTCCGATAAAATGTCCTTTCGTAGCTCTTCATCTCTCGGAACGTACCACCGGTCCTTGAACTTCAAAATACCATCTCCCGAATAACTGAACTCGAAAGAGGCCTTAGGCAACTTGCTTACTATATCGTCCATTTCCTTCGAATTGATTCTTTGGACTTCCTTAATTCGGTCCAGAATGGTTGGTCGTATTGTCAGGTCCGCCAGTACGGCCAATAATTCAGAAACTACCTCAAAATTAAAATTCTGAATTTCTGTCCTCAGAGGCATTGATATAGCCGACATTGCTGGTTGCATAGTAGCCGGCATCCTGCTCAAAGCATCAGCTACCACGTTAGCTTTCCCGGGTAGTATTTAATCTCGATATCATAATCTTTCACAAACTCGAGCCACTGCCTCTGCCTCATGTTTAACTCATTCTGAGTAAGTATATATTTCAAGCTCTTGTGATCCAAAAATACCTCACATGACTGTCCATATAAGTGGTGCCTCCATACCTTCAGTGCAAAAACAACCGCCGCTAACTCCATATCGTGAGTCGCGTAGTTTTGCTCATAACTCTTTAGTTGCCTGGATGAGTATGCCACCACTTTTCCCTCCTGCATTAACACGCACCCCAAACCAATCTTTGACGCGTAACAATATACACTGAATTTTCCGTCTTCGACCGGTAATACTAATAAAGGAGCAGTGGTTAATTTATGTTTGAGCGTCTGAAAACTCTCTTCGCAAGCTTCAGACCACTTGTACTTGATATCCTTCCTCGTTAAGCTGGTCATAGGCTTTGCTATCACAGAAAATCCCTTGATAACTTCCTGTAATAACCAGCTAACCTGATAAAACTTCATACCTCACTGGCATTTCTCGGCCTCGGTCATTCCTTCACAGCCTGAATCTTGGCTGAACCACAGAAATTCCCTCTGCAGACACCACGTGGCCTAGAAAATTAATCCTACTCAACCAGAATTCACAGTTTGAGAATTTGGCGTACAATTGGTGTCGTCTCAACGTCGATAGCACAATCGTCAAATGCTCCTTGTGCTCTTTTTCATGACGAGAATAAACCAGGATATCGTCGATGAAGACGATGACAAATTTGTCCAGGAAATCCTGGAATATCCTGTTCATCAGGTCCATAAATGCCGCCCGGGCATTTGTTAACCCAAACGACATCACTAAGAATTCGTAGTGTCCGTATCAGGTCCTGAATGCGGTCTTTGGAATATCACTAGCCTTGATCTTCAATTGATAATAACCGGAGTGCAAGTCAATCTTTGAAAATACCCGAGCCCCTTGTAACTGGTCAAATAAGTCGTCGATCTTCGGTAACGGGTACTTATTCTTGATGGTTAACTTGTTCAGCTCACGGTAATCGATGCACATACGTAGAGACCCATCCTTCTTTTTGACGAATAAGATGGGAGCGCCCCACGGAGAGAAACTAGGGCATGCCAAGCCCTTGTCCACTAATTCCTTTAACTGAGCTTTCAACTCTCTCAGCTCAATAGGTGCCATACTGTACGGATTCTTCGATATCAGTTCAACCCCAAGACATGCTTCAATTTCGAACTCAATCTTACGATCCGGTGGCAACCCTGGTAAGTCTTCTAAGAAAACCTCTGAGAAGTTTCAAACTACCGGAATATCTTGAAATCCCACCTCACCTTGCCTTTGAGCATCCACCACATAGGCTAAAAATCTGCAACATCCTGACCTCATAAGCTTTTGAGCTTCTAAGGAGGATACAACAGGCATGGAGTGTTCCTTTGGTATAGCCTAATAGGAGAACTCTTTCTCGTTCGGGCTCTTAAAAGACACCAGCCCGGACCTATAATTAATGGTGGCATGATGTCTAAACAGCCAGTCCATTCTCAAAATTACATTGTATCCTTTTCATACCGATGATGATAAGATTGACATACAATTTCTAGTCCCCAACCGACACTATATCGCCCTACACTGCCTGCTCGGAGTGCATAAACTCTCCGGACGGTAGCATGACACTGTAGAGTTGATCTGACAGCACAATACACAAATTTTCCCTAACCACGAAGTCCATCGCCACAAACGAGTGTGTGGCCCCTGTGTCCAACAACGTGTAAAAAGGTGAATTATAGATCGAAATTGTAACTGTGATAGCTGTATGCTGGACGTCGTCGTCGTCTTCTATTATAGCGAACACCGTTGGCGCGGCACGGTTGGGCCATCTATCTGGCATAGGGCAATCCCATATGTGATGGCCCTCTTTATCGTATCGGAAGCAACGGCCAGTAAAGAGTCTGCATCTCCCCGTATGATTTCTCTGGCAACGCGGGCATACAAAAAGCTGAGGAGCTCCCATTGGTCTTTTTTCCATGTCCTGATTGGCAGCTGTTTCATTGAGCCTCTTCACGCCCCTGTTCAGTTGTTGCTGTGATTGCCAACCACGACCTTGTTGTTGGTGTTGTTGAGGAACATCCGAATGGATGAATCCCTTTGTCTCTTGAACTTCGTCTCTAAGGCCTCCAACTAAAAAGCTTTGGTCACCACTTTTGTATACGGTGCCTCGTCAAATCCCCTAGTGGTGATCTCCCATAAAAGGTCCATCTTCAGACCCTGGATAAACTGGTGTACCTTGTTTTCGTCGGTGTTCACCAAATGTGTTGCATAGCGAGATAATGACTCAAACTTCTGAACATACTCGGCCACCGATCCAAATTGCCGCAGTCGAGAATTCGATCATCTTTTCCTTCCTCACACTGTGATCGAAATACTTCTCGTAGAAAATCCTCTTGAATCCGCTCCAATCTATTGCCACGGTAGTCGACTGTACGGTGTCCCACTAAAAGCCCGCGTCTTTGGTGAGGTGGAATACCGCACACGTAACTTTCCTGTTCTCCTCTACTTCCGCGTATCTGAACATACGCTCTATCGTCTGGATCCACTCTTCGGCGTGAATAGGGTCCGTTGACTGCCCGTCGAACGTTGGCAGTTGTAGTCTCCAGAATCTGTCTCCACTGGTGACACGTGGAGCATTCGCATGATTGTTATTCTTATTGTCCTCCCTCGCCATCATGCGCTCCATCATGCGAGATTGAACGCCGACCAACTTGGTTAGACGGTCGAGGGCGTCACCCCTGTCGTATGGCTCACCTTGGTGTCCTCTCACCATTTCTACGAAAATCCTATACGTAATAATAAACTCAATTTAATAAGCTTAAACTTATACAAAAAATTAAACACTTACAGTTGATGGAGCGATCTCGCGTGGCAGATTGCGGAGTCAGATAGTCTACAAAACCGATTTTAAAATTTGGGGGCTATGATATCGTAACTGTGACGATCCTGATCCAAGGGACCGTCACGGGACTTGACTTGACCTTGAGTTTGACTTATACATTTTGGAAGTGAAATTTTTTTTGACTTTTTAAAACTCTAAAAGAAAGCCTTTGAAGATAGTGGGAAATGTTCGGAAAAAAAAAATATATTACTACCTTATCTGGAATTGACCTCTACTAAAATCGGAAGGTATGAAATTCGGAAGACACGAAAACAGGAAGACATGAAGACATAAAATCGGAAGACATAAAATCGGAAGACATAAAATCGGAAGACATAAAATCGGAAGACATAAAATCGGAAGACATAAAATCGGAAGATATGAAAATCGGAAGACATAAAATCGGAAGATATGAAAATCGGAAGACATAAAATCGGAAGACATGAAAAACAGGAAGACATAAAATCGGAAGACATAAAATCGGAAGACATGAAAAACAGGAAGACATAAAATCGGAAGACATAAAATCGGAAGACATAAAATCGGAAGACATAAAATCGGAAGACATAAAATCGGAAGACATAAAATCGGAAGACATAAAATCGGAAGATATGAAAATCGAAGACATGAAAAACAGGAAGACATAAAATCGGAAGACATGAAAAACAGGAAGACATAAAATCGGAAGATATGAAAATCGGAAGACATGAAAAACAGGAAGACATAAAATCGGAAGACATGAAAAACAGGAAGACATAAAATCGGAAGACATAAAATCGGAAGACATAAAATCGGAAGACATAAAATCGGAAGATATGAAAATCGGAAGACATAAAATCGGAAGACATAAAATCGGAAGACATAAAATCGGAAGACATAAAATCGGAAGACATAAAATCGGAAGACATAAAATCGGAAGATATGAAAATCGGAAGACATAAAATCGGAAGACATAAAATCGGAAGACATAAAATCGGAAGATATGAAAATCGGAAGACATAAAATCGGAAGATATGAAAATCGGAAGACATAAAATCGGAAGACATGAAAAACAGGAAGACATAAAATCGGAAGACATGAAAAACAGGAAGACATAAAATCGGAAGACATAAAATCGGAAGACATAAAATCGGAAGACATAAAATCGGAAGACATGAAAAACAGGAAGACATAAAATCGGAAGATATGAAAATCGGAAGACATAAAATCGGAAGACATAAAATCGGAAGACATAAAATCGGAAGATATGAAAATCGGAAGACATGAAAAACAGGAAGACATAAAATCGGAAGACATAAAATCGGAAGACATGAAAAACAGGAAGACATAAAATCGGAAGATATGAAAATCGGAAGACATAAAATCGGAAGACATGAAAAACAGGAAGACATAAAATCGGAAGATATGAAAATCGGAAGACATAAAATCGGAAGATATGAAAATCGGAAGACATAAAATCGGAAGACATAAAATCGGAAGATATGAAAATCGGAAGACATAAAATCGGAAGACATAAAATCGGAAGATATGAAAATCGGAAGACATAAAATCGGAAGACATAAAATCGGAAGATATGAAAATCGGAAGACATGAAAACATGAAGACATAAAAATCGGAAGATGTGAAAATCGGAAGACATGAAAAACAGGAAGACATAAAATCGGAAGACATAAAATCGGAAGACATAAAATCGGAAGACATAAAATCGGAAGATATGAAAATCGGAAGACATGAAAAACAGGAAGACATAAAATCGGAAGACATGAAAACAGGAAGACATGAAATCGGAAGACATGAATACGGAAGACATAAACACCTAATAAATTCGGTCGATGTCGACTCTCTTTATCTCAACACTCTACCGATCGATCGGCTCTGTTTGACGATCTACTTCTCCCTCCTACCTATTCTCTTCTTTCACATCTTCATGACCTGATAACCTCACAATATTACTACTAAACTTCTTCCCAACCTCTTTAGACACAAAATGCTTCAAACCCCCAAAAACCTGATTCAAAATGTAATTTTAAACGTGTTAGAAAATGTAGCAGAAATTTGAGAAATCAAACAGCATGAATCGATCTAAAAACCGAGCGTATCCATAAAAACCTAAAGGCCCCAAATAGTTAAGTACGTTTTTCAAAAAGGCAACTTTCAAAACAAAAATTTTAAAATAACGACATTAAACCTATACATCAACTAAACCCCAAAAGGACTAAATAAACGTGACATGCACTTCAAAACTTCACTCACGGGTCAAAACGCGCATGACTGCTGCAACTAACCCCACAAGCTCGTCCCATCAACTGCGTCTACACATCGGCCTGAGGCTCGAAGCCCTCATCCGCAGGGTCTCTACCTACATCATGGAATTCAACTATGAGCCTAGAGCTCAGTAAGATCATAAAGTGCGAAGTGATGCACATGTTATGTATGAACGTTTGAAATACATGAACATTACTTTACATTACATTCAAGTGCACATGTTGGTATAAGTGGGGCTTATAGAGGAACTGACGCACATACATACATGAAATAACATGGGTTAGTAGTTTTTCTGGGTCCCAGGGAGGGATAAAAGACATATTGTCCTTGGCGATGACGGTTTTACATAGTCCTAGGGAAGGACAAGAACATATGCCAGTCCCCGACCCACACTTAACCGTACTTTACATTAACATTTTATCTTTCTTAACTTCAAATCACGTGCATAAAACATTTGCATGACTTTCCAAAAAATGTGTATGCATGAACATACAATGTGCGTAAACGTAACATAACAAAGTACAAGTCAAAGTATACATGAACAACAGGTCATCGAAACTATGCACAGAGCATTACACTTAACTTAAGACGTAATCTACGACCTAACTACCCAACAAAAACCCGACAGCATAAAAACCTAGTACCTCTGTGATGTAGGGCCTCAAGGGCCAACCTATACGTATGAACTTACCTGGCGTCCGTAGGGTTTGCGAGCCTTGAACGTGTTACCGAGTCTCGAACCTGAATCAAACGGTTAAAAGGCGTTGGAAAATCATCAGCCGTGAGAGAACCGCGTTCTGTCACCTGGAGGAGAAACGAAAAGTAGAGAGAAGTAAAATGGGAGGGTTTCATGGAAGAGAAGAGAAGAGAGGAAGAGAGAGAGAGAGCTTGGCTTCTTCAACAAACTTGGACAAGTGTCATGCATTCATTGGCTTTCTCCCAACTACCATAATTGTCTTTCTAATTTGCCCCTCCATTGATATCTAACCAATTCGCTATTTAGCTCGCCGATTTGGTTTTTCCGAAATCCTCTTTTTCCACTAAACATCCTAACAGATTCCACTAAAATATTCATTATATCAATATCAAATTAATCACTTTCAATAATTTGAGGGATAATTATATGGTCAAAAATACCGAGTGTTACATATGTAGCCTTCTATCTATTTAAATTTGTTTTAATAGAAAAATAAAAAATAAAAGATTTGAAATTTTGTGCAAACTCATTACTGATTTGATTCTTCTGTTCATATAGTTTCTACAATAAAATATGTTTTTAATCCTCATTTCTATTATTTCTTATTTCTACTTTATGTGCATAAATAAATATTTTGAATCTCTAGTTGATATAGTTTTAAGATCAAGTATGATTTTATTCATTATTAGGTATGATTTAATTTCATTCAAGTTTGCACATTTTGAAGCTTGGTTATAAATAAATTATAAGTAACTTATGTCACTTAATTTAATGTTATTGTCACTAGCATCTCACGCTGACATTAATTAATGGTAGTACTATATTTAGAATCTAATTTTATACTGAAATCTTGCACTCTTACATGATACCTATTTGACATTCATTATTTGGTATAAATTATCTATGATTTATTAAACTATTTGTAGTGTGTCATAATTATTTTACTAATGAATGACACGTAACCATAACGTCATAATGTCAATTTGAGGTATAAAATTAGAATATACTTTTTATATTTCTAATTAAGTAATTGGTCTTATGGTGTATTAATTAGTATGAGAGCATTTGCAAATGACCACATCTTGAGAAAGATAAATAAAAAATGACTCGCAGAGGAATGAAATTTTCGAGACAAAATGAGAATAAAAAAAAAAAACCTTCAAGTTTCAGTAACAAGGCAATGCGATAGTTTCAATGAATCTAATGACAAAATAGGACAGGAGAACCAAAATGAAATTGAAGCTACGACATAGTAAAAAATGAAATGACCTCTAAATTACAAGTACCAACAATATATTTTAATTAGATTTTCAATTAGGTTATTCAATTTGGTGATGTGCCAGATAAGTTTCATCACTTAGCACAACATTTGTTACAAAATTGCCTTCAAGTTTACATATTTTAATGAATTGTACATATATTCAAAACATTCCACAACATGAATTATTATGCTTAATTATGTATTGTTTTAGCATAATATAGTTCTAATTGACAATATAAAAAAAAATTTACATTTGCCTAAATTTTCCATTAAATAAACATAATCAAACATTTATATATCAGGGTCAGTGAGAAAATCATAGATAAAATATGACTTTCTAAAAACTGAACTGCACTGAACCGATAATTTTAGTTTGGTTCAATTAGATTTGGTTCATATGCATCTATAGCTGGTTCTGGTCTTTGGTGAGAAGGAACTCACAACTAAGATTCATTTTGAGCGGACTCGAACCATTCAATAACATGACTTGTCATACCCATTATAGACAAACAATTCTCAAAATGAGTTCAAATTTGAGACATAAACCAAAATCTAACGTTAAACAATGAGTTTTGTTTGTATTTTCAAATGCTGTGCTGATTAAGGTTGTAGGATGATACGAGGATTGGAGTTCCGCCTAAGAATAGTTGTATGTTTTAAGGTTGGGTGGTTTACTTCTTCTTGGTGACGTGGCATTACTCAATTGGCTGACATGTAGAGAGAGAAAGATTGGAGAGAGAAAGTTGTTTTTAAAGTATTTCAACAATATTAAATATAAATTATTAAATTAATTTCAAATTAATTATTTTTGTCTTTATGTTTGTAAGTCTCAGTTTGATATTGTTGTAATATTTTTAATAATCAATGTTAGTTATACTTTTAAAACAATTCGTTGTAAAAAAAACAGCAGTTTGGTAAAATTACTTTTATAGTTAACAAATTATGATATTCAATTATTAAGTTATATAAAAGTACATTAGAATTTATAGAGAGAAATAAAAAGATTGTGAGAGAAAGTGAATGAATAAATATCATTATTAAAAATTAAAAAGTTTAAAATAATATATATGTTGTAACTGTTTTCATATCATTAAGAAAATAAATCTCAAAAATTACATTTTTCAACTTGTCAAAATTGCTTAGGGTCAATTTGTGATTGCTAACCCTTCCAATAGCAATCACAAATTGACCCTAAGCAATTAATCTTAATATCAAACTAGGACATCACAAGTTTCAATTAATGCATTGTCAAATAAATATTTCAATCAAAAATTATATTTTTGGGTAGAAATTTTGTACATACGAATCACTGTACTATTTAATATTTTGATTTAAATTCATTTCTTTTTAAGAGATGTAATAAAATAATTCAATTGAAGCGTAATGATCATACGTCTATAATGCATTGTATGTCTTATAATAGATCTTATTCTTCTACCATTTTTTGGGAGTCATTGACTATTCATAGCTATTGCCTTAACACTAAATAAGAGCTTAACCTAATGTTTTATTTCTGTCATAGTTGATTTTGATTCGACGTTAGAACTACATTGATTTTTACTCAATAATCAAATACTTGTGTGTGTAAATATTGCACATTTAATTTCATCCCTAAATTTTCTTTCCTATAAATTCTAGTCTTAATAAAAATGCAAATTCTTAGCTTATTTATTAAAATATAAGGTAAAGTGCAATTTGGCCCCTACAACTAGGTGAAATAGGCAATTTACACTGTAAACTTGGGTAAAATGCAATTTGGCCTCTACAACTAGAGGAAATGGGCAATTTACACCGTAAACTTGAATAATATGCAAGAACAACCTTAATGTATTGATAATGGGCAATATGGCTCATACCGTCATATTTTCTATAAAAAAAATAACATTTTTTCAATTATTCATTTTTTTTCCGAAATGCCCCTCACTGGACCGAACCGGATCAGATCGGTTCAGCTAATTCCACTTTTATTTATTTATTTTTTTTAAATCTTATTTCTCAGAAAAGAGAAGACAGATGAATAGAATTAAAAAAAATAAAAAATCAAAGTGCAATTAGTCTAACCGGTCCGGTTCGGTTCGGTCCAGTGAGGGACATTTCGGGAAAAAAAAATGAACAAGTGAAAAAATATTACTTTTTGATGGAAAATATGACGATATGGGCCATATTGTTTATTATCAATCATTAAGTTTGTTCTTACCTATTATTCAAGTCTACGGTGTAAATTGCTCATTTTACCTAGTTATAGGGGCTAAATTGCACTTTATCCAAGTTTATGGTGTAAATTGTCCATTTCACTTAGTTGTAGGGGCCAAATTGCACTTTACCTTAAAATATAAGCTTGACCAAGCATGGGTCACGATGTTCGGGTTGAAACTCGATTATGGTTGAAAAATTATTTGACCGGTTCAATTGGGCTCCATAGTTTCGATTGTAAAAAATCGAAAATCTAATAGTGATCAACAATTTCTTCTCGACCCAAAAGTCGAAAAAAAAATTGGCCATAATTCGTATCAAAACCGAGCTCGCGGCCATCGATTTGGATCGGAATGCAGAGTCCAGCTGTGATAGAGAAGGAATCCAAAAAAGAAGGCAGATTTGAACATGGGAGCTGCAAGTTGTGGGTTCACGCTCACTGACACTATTACAAACATAATAATCACACCAACTTGGTCGCTTCATGTACACATCTTAGCCAAAAAAGAATTGTGGATGGATTAATTTTATTTTCTTTATTTCCATTAAAAGTCGAGTGGAAATATCAATTTTACTCATAATTGGGATGGGGCCAAGTCAGGCCTGTCCTGTCCTGTTCAGTTGTTCGGTTCGATTTTTCTTTGATTAGGATTTGGGTCGATTTTAGAATTATGCTTTTATCGGTTTGGTCGATTCGGTTTTGATTTAGCTTTTCTTTATATTCGAACTCTATTTGGTTGGTTTTAGTCATCGTGAGAGCTCTAGGTAAGTTTTTGTAAGTTTGACGTGGTTTTGTAACTTTTAAGAATTAAAACTATTGTATAAAAAGACAACAATTTTAAAAAACTGAAATTGAGAATTGAAAGCCAGAACTTTGGTTTTAGTCAGTTTTTTTCAAAAATAAGTTTTTCAAATGCAAAACTTAAAATTAAAATTAAAATGTAAAATTAAATAAAGAGAAATTGATAAATGACAAAAGTTGGAATGGGACAGGTTTGTTGAAGACTTGAACATGTTCCACTTTTATCATCAATTTCTCTTTCTACCCAAACTCAGAACCACCCACGCTTTGGATTTGAGGAGCTCGGGTTTTAGACGAGGTGGGCGTAATGGGCGTCGGAGTTAGGCGTAGCAGAACCAGTTGGGCGTAGTGGGGGTCGGAGTTGGGCGAGCTTCGGCGGCGAGGAAATGGTTTCGACGGGATAACAGAGCTGCCAAGATTTTAGGATTTAAAAATCGCGATGAGGGTGACGCTGTTCTAAACGCGGTTAACCGCCTCAAATGATGTGGGTACCCACATCACGCGGGGGGTTGGCGATTACCCGCGTATCCCCTCGCGTGAGGCGGGTACCGGTCTCAATGGGGTGGGTATCCGCTGCACCCTCTGCAGGGGGTCAGCAGTTATCCGCAGAGTTTTATTTTACACTTTCTATAAGTTTTTCAAATGCAAAATTTAAAATTAAAATTAAAATGTAAAATTAAATAAACAGAAATTGATAAATGACAAAAGTTGGAATGGGACAGGTTTGTTGAAGACTTGAACATGTTCCACTTTTATCATCAATTTCTCTTTTACCCAAACTCAGAACCACCCACGCTTTGAATTTGGGGAGCTCGGATTTTAGACGAGGTGGGCGTAATGGGCGTCGGAGTTAGGCGTAGCAGAACCAGTTGGGCGTAGTGGGGGTCGGAGTTGAGCGAGCTTCAGCAGCGAGGAAATGGTTTCAACGGGATAACAGAGCTGTCAAGATTTTAAAGTTTAAAAATCGCAAGGAGAGTGACGCTGTTCTAAACGCGGTTAACCGCCTCAAATGATGCGGGTACCCACATCACGTGGGGGGTTGGCGGTTACCCGCGTGTCCCCTCGCGTGAGGGGGGTACCGGTCTCAATGGGGCGGGTATTCGCTGCACCCTCTGCGGGGGTCAGCAGTTATCCGCAGAGTTTTATTTTACACTTTCTATAGTTGGAGCTTTTTTTTACACTTAATCCTAGTTAACCCTACAAAGTAATTTCTTCAATCATTCAAAACTCGTATGATATCAGTAGACAAAATTAGCTTCAAAGAATTAAGCAGAAAATTTCAATTATATTCTAGAAGAATAATGTTACATTTTCTGCTCATTGATATTTTAAATATTTATTTATATTATGATAATTCTACGAATGAACGATAACATCATAACACGTCGTAATATAAAATTAAAATGTAAAATTAAATACAATACTGACAAATTGATAAATGGCAAAAGTTGGAATGGGGTCAGGTTTGTTGAAGACTTGAACATGTTCTACTTTTATCATTACTTTCTCTTTCTACCCCAACTCAGAACAACCCTCGCTTTTGATTTTTTCAGAATATCTCAACTCTGATTCTGAGGGAACCAAAGCGCAATCCCCTTCGCTATCTTCTTCTCTTCTTGGGCATCTGATGGATTCAGATTCTCGTGAATGATCCTCTTGCTCGTCGATCCAGTTCGTTTCCGGTTCGTTTTTGGAAAAATCTGCTGCTGGGGAACCAAATTGTTTCGCTAACTCTTCCGATTGTCCACTTGTGAGAGCTTATTTCCTCTTTTCCGTCTCTCTCTTAACGTATTTCCATCTAAACTTCAGTCAATTTCTTTCTACGTCCTCTGGGATCTTTCGAGACTATTATTGACTTCGATCCTTGTTTCTCTTTTCCGTCAAAAGAGGGTTTCTCTTGTGTAATTTTCAATTGTGTTTTCTTTTACTTGAATGTCGATTATTTTACCCTTGTTCTTGATTATATCACCGGCAAAATGCTTAGCTTCAGCTCTCTGTACATAGAAAATGAGGTAAAATCGAGTTTTATGACCCTGGGTTCTATTTTGCTGTCATGTATTGACTATGTTATGAAGATATCAGCAGATATTAGGTTTAATGTAAGACCATTTTGTTTTATAATTCTATCACAAAATTTGGATGATCCTAAGGTGAATTGGCGCAAGGTAAGTCAAGGACTTCTTTCCTAAATTTTCGTTTAAAGTGTATTGCTGGCGTGGTTGTAAGATTTTGATCTGATTTAACTTTGAACATTCATCTAAGCTTAGAAGGAGTTAACCTTCTTGACTGTAAATTACCTGTTTGTTCATATTAGTTCACTCCTATATTCACTTCTTGAGATTTATATCGAAACTGATGCATATTTTTCTTTTTTTGATTGGAACTACATAATCAGGTTACAATTTGTTGTCATTTTCAGTTTATTTACCAAAATGATTTTCACTCTTTCGATTTTATTTCTCATCATTTTCTTGATCTGAATGGCTTATAATTTTTTTTCTATGCAATCCCTTGTCGTTTTTGGTCTTAAGCCGGCATGTCTAACAATCAACTTCAATTGCGGACAAGAATTTGGTTATGGTTTTTCATATGTATCGCCTCCATAGAGTCGAATTTCAGTCCACTCCCTTCTCTTTCAGTTCTTCGCCTGTTATTGTAGTTTTCTGATATGCTTACATTTTCTTCACTCTTTGGTCCAGTTTTCAAATGGATGGACGTTCACGTGTAAATTTACCCAACCAATCTCAATCTAGTGTTTATATACGCCCAAATAGTGGAGTGGCGGTCAACCTTGCTGCTCAGTCTCTAGTATGTGGTCTTTGCCAAAGAGTCCTTTCACCCAGTACCCTGGCAGCTCAGGACCGTGAAACGGTGAACTTATGTGGGGACTGTAAATTTCTATTTCTCGCAGACATTGAAACCAATTCAGGATTCTCATCCCAGGATGTCATCAAGAAGGAGAACTAGATATAACAGTCCAGTGTCAATGGAGTATACTTTTTCCCAGCAGTTTTCGCACATAATCAATCGGGCAAGGCAGAATCAATCCATAATCTCTTCAAATGAGGATGGTGAGGCTGGTGATAGAATAATGCACACAAGCAACCAAACTACTCCGAGTGGGTCAAGTAGATGGGGCCAATGGACTGTCTGAGGCGACGCTGAAGGTGCAGAATAATTTTGAATCTTTTTTTTTTT
>CM039505.1:47528379-47575797 GCA_022432975.1 Begonia masoniana
GAAAGGTCAGCCGGCCCCACCTTTGAGATCAAACACCTGTTCTTATACTACCTTCTCCCTCGAATGATGAGTTCAATGTAGGGTAGTAATTTTAGGCACATTCTTGAATGGGAATAGGTGAAAAATGCATGTGGATTAGCCAAAAACATGTTGCGAAGGTGAAAAAAAACCAAACAGTTCCGTGCAATGTAATTTTAAGGGATTATTCTTCAAACCAATATTTAGAAATCTCCTAATAGTCCGTTATGTTGTTCCTTCGTTGCAAGGTGTTTCAAAAGTTTTGGAATGTTCTTCTATTTTCAAGGTCAACCATCTCCAATAGATGCTGATATAAAATGCAGTTACACATTGTTTCCCTCCAATTGCTAATTCAAAGGCTTGTATTCTTTGATGGGAAAAATGCAAAAAAAGGAAAGAGGTTTCGGAACTAGGCCCAAAAAAAAGGACAAAGGTGTTGGTTTTATGCAAAATAAAGGAAAGTTGGTTTGCGAAATAGGCAAAAAAAAGGAGGAAAATCCCGCGGTTTTTGATTTTAGCACGGCTTTTTTTTTTTTTTTTTTTTTTCTGTTGCAGGATTTCGGGGAAAAAACGTGTATGCATGAGCATTTACAGACAGGAGACAGAAATAACACAGCAGACGTAAAGCAAAACACAGATAACTCATAACATAACCTATGACTTATCTACCTAACAACAACCCGACAGAAATGAAAAACCTAGTATCTCCGTGATGTAGGGCCTTAAGGCCAAACCTACGCATGAACTTACCCTGTTGTTCGTGAAGTTGTAAGTCTTGAAAGTGTTGCCTCGATGATGCACAAACCTATAACATGCACGCAAGGAAAATAAACAGAGCTGAAAATGCTAAGTAATCACTTAGTAGGACATACTCAAAACTCCATTCAAACCTTTAGAAAACTAACCTACGTGTTTTCATCCAAAAACCGTGAGTTTTCTCTAAAATATCTTAACCCTAAACTTCAACAAAACTTACATTTAAACTTGTCCAAACTCCTTAACTTTAGTAGATGATTACCTTCACTGGAGAAACTAGAGAAAACGAGAAAAAGCAGAGGTTTAAAATCGTCGCTGGTAGCCTGGAAGAGAGAAAGCAGAGAGGAGTGGAGAGATGAGAAGTGTTTCACGTAGGAGGAAGAGAAAAGGGCATTGGCTTCTTCAACAAATTTGTCAAGTGTCAATCATCCATTGGTTTTCTTCCCACCAACCTTAATTCCTTCCTAATTTGCCCCTCCATGCATTTCTAACTAATGGTTTGTTTAGTCACACATTAGTTTGATTTTTATCCCATTATTCAATTCAATATAAGCTCCGTCGATTTTTTTTCCAACAAAATATTCATTGTATTAATATTAAATTAATTCTGCTTAAATGATTCGGGGAATAATTATATAAGCAAAATGTCAGGTGTTACACACTTTCAGGCACATTGCAGAGATACAGTACAGTAATACAGAATAGAATGTCAGTCCCCGTCCCACACTTAACCAATACATTATATTCAGAATTTTATCTTTCTTAACTTCAAACCGTGTGCAGAAAATATTTGCATGACTTTCGGAAAAAAACGTGTATGCATGAACATTCATTGAGCACAGACTTAACATACTGGAAAAACGGTTCTAAACGCACATAAATAACAGGAAATCTAAACCATGCAATGAGCATGGCATTAAACTTACTTATGGCCGAATCATCGACCTAACTACCCAACAACGATTCTGACGACATTTTTAGCCTAGTATCTCCGTGATGTAGGGCCTTAAGGGCCAACCTACGTGTATGAACTTACCTGTTGTCCGTGAAGTTGCAAGCTTTGTTCGTGTAAATGTCCTCGGCGATTCACGAATCTAAATCATGCACAATTGGACATTAACTCTAAACTTCAGCAAAACTAATAATAACTAACCTAAACTCGTTAACTATCTTAGAGGGTTACCTTTACTGAAGGAAACAGAAGAAAACAGGAGAAAATTTTTTTTGGAATTTGTCTGAGTTGTCTGGAAGAGAGGAAATAGAGAAGTGGTTCATGTAAGAGTGAAGAGAAGAGAGGAAGAGGAAGAGGAAGAGAGAAGGCATGGCTTCTTCGACAAGCTTGTCAAGTGTCAATCATCCATTGGCTTCCTCCCACCAACCTTAATTGACTTTCCATTTTGCCATTCCATTGGTTTCTAACCAATTGTTTTGTTTTGGTTGCACCTGGTTCGGTTTTCTACTAACATCCCAACACATTCCAAACAAACATCCATTATATTAAAAGCAAAATAATCTCGTACAATAACCCAAGGAATAATTCATGGCAAATAATTCCCGTTTAATAATTCAAGAAATATTTTCATGACAAAAATGTCGGGTATTACACTCAGTCTCGATCTTGGATCTGTAGTCACTGATGACAGTGACATGGTCGTCATTGCCTCGGCTCTCCTCCTTCTGCTCGATGGAGGAAATGATGCACCACGAAGCCCTGCATGCTCCTATCACATTCTTGTAAGCGACAGAGAGAAGGTTTCGCTCTTCAACAGTGAGCTCCTCCTTGTCGACAAAGCCGAAGACTTTCTCCATGAACTCGACCATCTCTATGTAGCGCTCCGCCTGCTCAACAAGCTTCGCCATGTAAACGAACTCCTCGCAAGGGTAAAGTGCAACAGCCATTGTAGACGCGTAGAGCTTCGATTAGCCTTGAAAGAGAGAAGAGGAGGAAGAAAGAGAGGGGGGGCAAGCGGCCTGGCTCACGAGCCTGGCCTGCCGAGCCAACAAGTCAGCTCGTTGGGGACTGCCGAGCTCGGTTCTTGGCAGGCTTGCGAGCCCAGCCCCTGGGCTCGGCTCGCTACTGTAGCGAGCCGAACGGGCGAGCTGGAACAACTCTAGTTAATAACCTAATCTAGTTCTTTCAATTATTATAATCATTGAAATTTCAACTCATTGATGTGAACATTTTGTCGCAATGTGCCTAACATGTCTCATTTTATATTTGTTCTTCTAGCTAGTATTTTAAAAATAATTTGAGAGAAAATGAACCACAAAAAAAAGTACCATACCATTTAGACCTTATGCTTCCGATCATATATAGATTAGCTCTTTAGTTACTTTTTTGACCAATAAAATCTCTACTGTAAACAATTTAAACAATAATGTTAATTTATCTGTTAAATAAAAATGTGAATTGAAGGTGTTTAACTAAATTTCTAACTTCTTTATCGATTTCTAACAAAATTTAAATTTTATCGCATAGTTTGAAATTGTCAGAAACAAGATCAATGAATTTTAAAATCATGTTAGAAATCGCCAAAGATGACTAAAAATCAAGTTAAATCCTCTCATTAAATGAAAAATGTGATATACACGATCTGATTTTAACAGATAAATGACAACTAGATTCTGATTATAAAAAGAAATAGTATGAGGTCTAATAAATAATAAATTACAAATGTTAGGTTCTAAATTATACTTTGATTTGTTGTAATTTAAATTAATAAAAAATATATTATTATAAGATTAGTTCAGTTTGAACTAGTTTTTGAAAAAAGGATTTTTCAACCGAAGAGAACTTTGGTTTTTACTCTATTCGTTCCAAGATTGGTTTTTCAAAAATTAGAACCGAAATCCTCAGTTTGGTTTGATTTACCCGATTCAACCCACCCCGATTAAAATTTATGTTTTGAAAAAGCAGTAAGTAAAAACTTACGGCAGCAAAATCTTTAGAGAAGTAAAAAAGTTGTCTTTTCATATGGAATTTTGAAGAACCATTATCTTGACTTGAAAAATAAAAAGTCTCATGCATTGAAAACGTGTTTCTTAACAAATATAGTTCTGTCTATTTTTTAGCCAACACAGACCATATTCGAGATGATAAGATTAGCTATAGAAGATATGCGACATTAAGGTGTTGATAAAATTGTGACCAAAAGAGATCAAGTACATTTGTTTTTGTTCAAGGGTAAATATTTAGTTCTCTTCGATTCTATTTTTCCATACAAATTGGCTCATGTTATGTTTTTTGGTTCTTCGCTGGATGCTCTACTAAGGCCTTGCTTTAATGAGCGATAAAATTCAAAGTTTCAAAACGGGGGCTATCAGTCGTCTGCTGGAGTTTAATTTGTTAAATTTTTTTATAATTTGAGGTTTATTTTGTTAGAGTTAATAATTTAAGAGTTTTTTTAAAAAAAACCCCTTAAAAACCCTTAGAACCGGGAACCGTGGGAATACCGAGTTCCTTGTTGGCTTTAGTTCAGTTCTCAACAATTTTCCTTTTTCCGACTGGCGACTGGCGACTGGCGATTGCGACTCCCGCGAGGCGCGAACCTCATCCTTCCGACTTTGAAGTCTGAAGTCTGAAGTTCCCGACTCCCGTCTCTCTCTCGAATCTGTCTAACCTTCCTGATTTCTGTCTCTCTCTCCAGTCTCTACTTCAAGTTCAAGAGCCCTAAAATCGGAGTTGGAGTGGTGACTCTACTCTCTGTCTCGGGAAGTCTTCAACCCTTCCCGCCTCCCGCCTCTCTCTCGAATCTCTCTTCAGATTTCAGACTTTTGAAGTCCAGAGTAGTCCCGAGTCTGAATCTCTCTTCAGATTTCAAACTCGATTCTAAGGTATGAATTTAGTCCTTTAATGGCGGAAATGTCTTTCTCTAATTCTAATGCAGCTTTAATTTGCTCTGAAATTTTTGAGAGAAATTAGGATTTTTTTTTTTTTTTTTTTGTAAAACTATGTTTGGATTGAATTGAGGATTTTTTTTTATAAATCTAATTGAACTAGATTAAACTACTAGAAGCTATTAGTTGGTGCTTGTTGAACTGTTCGGAATTGGTGTTTGTATTTTTGTTGAAAAGCTTAGAAAGTGTTTTTTCTCTATTTTTTGTCCTTTTACTTATCTCTTATATGAATATACGTACTAGAAAAGAAGCATTCGTAACGTTTCTGATTATGTGTTTTTGCATTTTACAATTTTAACAAAAAAAAGAAAAATTAAAATTACAAAAATATTCGAGAGGAACCGGTTCCGGTCTTAAGAAACAAATCCCGAAATGACCGGTTCGGTCCTGTTCCAAGCGGGAACCAGTCCGTGCCCACCCATACTCCGCCCTTGTCAATAAGATATTGCCAATATTGAGTTGAGGCCTATATAGATTTCTTTTGAAGTCTTACCTCAAAATGCATTTTCTAAATGAGAGAGACAAAGTGGAACTACATTCTCTCGCCCCAGCAAATCTTGTTCACTTTAACAACGTGGCAAATGATCACACATTTTTCACAACTTTGTTCCTGGGTGTCCCTATTTTCTCATAACGAATCTAAGAAAAAAAATCTATTTATGTATATATTTTTCCCACCTTTCTTAATGCGAGAACTCTCTTTAGAAAAATAAGCATGCAGTCATTCTTATTCTCTCGAGACAGATTGCCACGTAAAATACCGAGTTTCACATAAACTAACATAAAAAATGAATGATTTCACAATTAAACAACCAATTGAACTTTCTCCTACTATATTTTTTTTTACGAAGCAATGACGTTTTCTGTGTTTCATCTAAAGTAGCCAACAATTTCTTACATACACTTGCGTGTTTGTTCAAGTTTGAAATCTCATTTCGTACTAGATGACAGACGTATGAATTCTCACAGTAATTGCAAGTTGCTCAAGGATTATCCGGGTCAATTGGTTTTTTTTTTTAGCGAAGTAATTTCATACTTCACATGTTTTACTTTTTTTCTTGCCCTCCATCATAATACTTTCCATCCTACAAATTTGAAAAAATAAGCATTAAAATATAGATATAGCAAACATAATATTCAATGATGCAAACATTGAGTATACAAAAAAAAATAAGCATGAAAGTAAGAAACTCAAAAACAAAGTTCTAAGTTAAAGTTGCACTGATACTTTAATGAATAGAATGATGCTTCAAAGAAGATAAAAGCATGAAAGCCGTATAAGATCAGAAATCGCCAGAGGCAAATAAAAGGGTTGCACTGCCTCTGATTAATTTGACTCACCTGTTTTCTGTATTTCACTGCCTCTGTTCCCCCTCATTCAGTTTAACAACTTCAATCATTCATATTACATATTTTCCCTTTCTTATGACATATAATTAATTATGTTGTCATTACGTAGAATGTTATCATTAGCACTGAAATGTCAAAATCAACGCAATTTTGATGTAACTCAGGTTGAAAATTATTTTTTAAGCAAATTTGTTAGGCTCGCCAAATTAGGGGAGACAGACTTTTTAAAGCTCGGTTCGTCCGACTCGTTTGACATATCTAATAATATTACTCTTTTTTTAAGGAGTGAACTTGGCAGTTTGAGTCGAGCTCATTTCAAGCATAGCACTCAGCTGTGGAGCCAAACTTTTTCGGTCTTGGCCAAGTTTGGTTCAAGTAATCAAATGAGTCAACTCGATCAGCTTGCTAGCCCGGCGAAATACCAACTAACCAAGCAAGGCCCAATGCTAAGCCCAGTTGTTTAGTCAGGTTCGTCAAACCGCTAGACGAGCCGAAAGACTCGACTCACAAAAACATGCTCTGGCCGAGTGCGGAATCTTCTTCCTCGGTCTCGGTGGTCCAACGCTGCGCTTACCCACCAAACCAGTCCATTTATGGTTCGAAAAATGGGCTGTTTTTACCGCTTGGCATTAGACCTCTTCCACTATCAAGATGTTCCATAGTAAGGCGTGGGTTTGTTGTCTTTCACACCACCTGTTCCAATGTCTCCGAGAAGAATCTGAATGTGCTTCGAGTGTAGTCGGTTTTGTTTTTGTGTTGTTCGAAGATGTTCGAAAGAGGAGTAATATGACCAAGTTTTCAAGTTATGGGTGAAGTATCGTGGTCATTTATCTTTGCTACAATCCAGATATTTCCTCAAACTTTTTCCCATTTTTGATTGAATTTGTTGCCAATTTTTCACGAATAAACCCTCTTAGGGTTTAGAATGATTCGCATAGCCAGGACGACGTTTATAGCCATGGGTACGGTGGCTCGAACTACCCGGTTCCCTTTCTCTTCACCTCCATTTTCAGCTTATTTGCCCACGTTTAGATTCCTCCATGGTGGAGTTGAAGCGAACCCAGTTACTCTTCAGATGATTAATTACGCCCTCTCTCACGCTAGGTGTCGGAAATCAGGTTCAAATCCTTGCTTAATTGTTTGTCATCGGATTGTAATTTCGCTTTTCTGAGAATTTTGGGTCATCATTTTCTTTTTCATAGAGGAATCGTATGCGCAAGGTCTTCTGGTGTTGGAGCAATGCCTCGCAAATCAGCTAAGCGAAGGCCCAGATACTGACGATTCAAGGGGATTGGCCTTGCTAGCCATGTCTACATTATCCTCTGAAAGGTAATTGTTTGGTAACAACAGTGTTGGGTGTGGGTAAAACTGGCTTGAAAATGACGGGAGATGACAATTGATCATGAAAATAACGCACCCAGCTTTAACTAATCAAGGAAGAACTCTTTAGAATTACATTTCACTCTTTGCTGCTGACATCAAGACTTTATTCCAGTTCATCGCATCCGCGATGAGGGTCGCCCCAGTTAGTTGTCATGCTCAAAATATCCTCAGGGTTGGACTGCTTTGATTATGAATTATAACTATTACATTGGGCATAACTCATTCTTGCAAACTGGCTTGCAAGGGGGAGGATGCCCGAGCGGTTATGTATAGACTTACGAAGTTCAATGTTACGCAAATTAGTCAATATTTCTATTTTTCAATGTTATTTGTAATAAGTAGTTTCTTGGTTGATTAATTTGTTGCATTTTATTCATGAAATGTGTGGGATTGGTATTAGTCTAGATACAACAAAATAATTCTATTAGATCTAGTATACTTATTAGATATGGTAAGTACATTGTGTCAGAATTTAGAAATTCTATGGCTATCCGCATCTCATATTTAAGAAGATACTGTCACTCATTCTTACTAAGAAACTGAAAGAAATGAGGGGGACAAGGCAGACATAGATTAAGCTGTGGAACAATGTAGACTTTGAATGTTCTCCTATCTTTATTTTTTTCTTTCTTTGCGTTCTAGATGGGGTTGAATATGCTGTATTTCAATTTGACATCTATATGTATTTGGTTCCTTTAGAGGTGATGCCATTGATGCAGTCGATAGGCTGCAAAAAGTTCAGGATTTAGCATACTCTTCTCTTGGTGTTAAAGGTGAAATTTAGAGACTTGGTAGTTCGCTTACTGGTTTTATTGGGCTCTTGAAATTAGCCGTATAACATCATCTGGTTTTCGTTATAGTTGCTGCAATGGAAGCTCTTGTGGGACTTCATCTTCAACAAGGGCAGGTAAACAGTCTCTTCAATCATTCATCCTCCGTGGGGTATATAATATTTGAATATATTGGTGATGTTTCTCAATCCGTAGGATGATACTGCATCGATGATCGCAGATAAATGCTTAGAGATTTCGAAACATAAAGAATCAAAAGGCGATGAAAAAAAGTTTGAGATGATAAAAGCCCGTGCAAGAGCAGTAAAAGGATTGGTAGAACTTGTCAATGGTAATCTTGATGAAGGTATGTCACTGCAAATTGCTGTTACTCTGTTTTCTTCCTTTTTCTCTTAAATTTGCTGAATGTTTTGCTGTTCTTCAGCTGGGTCTCTGTTTGAAGGATTCCTAGCTAGTCCAGGTTGTGCTGGTACGACTCTAATTTTTTGTTTTTTTTTAATAACAAGCTTGCACTTGGTATTAATGGCATCATCATCTGTAGGTAGTGCTGCTTTGTCATATGGAGAATATTTACATATCACACAGAACTTTACGTCCGCAAAAGACGCATACCGGAAAGTTATGGAAGAGGGGTCAGAGAATAAAGATTTAAGCGATCCATTTGTGTTGGCAGCTTGTAACATGTCCAAGGAGGAAGTGTTTTTGGCGGCAACATGTTTATCAGGCCAGCTTGAGTCGCACTTATGGTAAAGTCATAATTTCTGCTTTTTGAAGATCCTCTAATTGTTTGATCACCTTACATCACTTTTTTTTATTCATGGATGTGTTCTTCAGTAACTTTACTGAGGCTGAGGAAATTTTGACAAGGGCATTGACTAAAACAGAGGAACATTTTGGTATGACCTTTGTTCTCTGGTTTTCTTCGGTGTTTTAGTGGGATCTATGGTCATACTGTGAAGTCGATTAATGGAGAGGATGCGCGATTTTATGTAGGCTCTCATCATCCGAAGGTGGGGATTGTTTTAACATGCATAGCACTCATGTTTCGAGGTAAAGCGGTGAAAGAGCGTTCAAGTTCACTCTTGATACAAGAGGTCAGAACTTATACATAATTCTGTCCATTTTAATCTTGTCCATGATTTGCAGATAAAATTAATGTTCGTCTCTATGGGGTCTTATGGATGAGTAAATTGGTTCTGTCGAAGTCTTTTATGGAACCAAATTCTCAAATTGCAAACCGAGTTCTCTTTTCTTCAAAACTCTCTGGTTGAAGCATATAAATCTTTTCTTCAAGTTTTCCACGAATAAATGCAGTTTTCACGACTAACTGCTATAACTGTTAGTCAAATATAGCACACATCGCAAGTCAAACCACGAGAAAATATTTCATTGAAGTCAATGCCTTCTTTCTGAGCATATTCTTGTACCACGAATTAACTCATATTAGTTGGCGTGTTTATTTGAACTTGTGCAACATCTCATGTTCATTCTTGTTGTGAAAGAAGCTCTTCTTTTATAATGAAGGTATTTTCGTATTTGATTGGCAGGGACTATATAGGAAGGCATTGGAAATGCTTAAAGCCCCATCATTGGATAGCAAAGGTTTGGATGGATCTCTGCATATTTTTTTCAGTCCCAGTCTGATTTATAGATGATTTATTCGTAATTGTTCTCCTATAATTGTGTAGAAGATGAAGAAAAGGAAGATCGAGGCGATATTGTGACCCTTGCGACAGGTGAGATCAAGCATCTGACCGATGACATTTTCAAAGCAATTTTTCACGATTCCGCCAATGAATTACTATCAGTAATGGATGAACTAGGAAGTTTTGTCTCCATAGATTTGATGAATTGGAGCATATTGTTTTTCATTGACACGATTGGCCTTTCAGGTGCATATTCGGAAATTCTATGTCTCCAGCAGAACCGAAAGGCTCAAGGAGAGAAAATGGAGATTTGGGCTCAGCACGCTTGGAGAAATCGGCGGCTATCACTTGCCGAAGCCCTGGACATAACTGAGCCTCCTTCCAAAGTGCTCGTTATTGATTCTCGAATTGGCAGAGCCATATAGTTTCTTCTACCTCAGGAGTCTATGTAAATTCATGCAAGTCTATGCCATCATTTTTGTTGTAGTAATAAAAACCAAAGTGAGGATCGAAGACAATTTGTATTACCCTTGATAAAAAAGTTCATGAGCCTTCAACACAAAATGGACAAAGTTAGAACAATTGTTACATTGATGTTGTAAATGGAAGATTGGATTTTGGTGGACTGGACTGAATTACAGAGGAAGATCGAGGCCTTTCCCAACGTCAATTCCAATTACTTGAAGAATTCCCTTGTTCAATATCTGGAGTTTAGAAGATTTTTTTAAAATCCTAAAGCCGCCGGCGAAACCGAAAGGTTTAGAGAGAGAAACTTACCAATTCGACGATGAAAATGCCAACTAGCCCAATCATGCATGTTCTTGAATTCCATATTTCAGCTGTCCTCGTAAACCCAAGAAATGGGGGTTCGAATTTGGGCAATACTTTCGGAGTTTCCACCTGAAAATCAAAATTGGAAAGAGGGTTTTTCTTCAATTCTGAACGAGAAATGCATTATTTGGGAAGGGAAGAAAGAACAGACTCCGGCTGGGAGCTTCGCAGCTTGGACACTTAATGCGATGTGATTCTTGCTCATCCTCCGACTGGAAAAGCCACTCCGAAACAGAAAGCAGTGCTGGTTCTTACTGCAGAGCGCCGGCGATGGAATTGAATTTGATAGCAGAACAGACGAAGACGCCATTGATCTGTGACTGCTCTTTCCTCCCTTTCTCCCTCTGAATTATGTACTGAATCTTATCAAACTTCAAAGTGTTTGGCTGTTGTTGTTCAGAGCGATCTCGACGGGACCCACTTACAAAATCATCCTCTTCTGCGACTGATCCAGAGGATCAACGAAGAAACGGATCGATGTGAGAATGGGTTCAATGGGGCTCAGCATCCTCGGCCCAAAGAGAAAAAAAAAGGAGCCATTGAAGGACAACAAGGAAGTTACGAACTTGACACGGAACATAGCCCCTCACTAAATCTAGTGACCATCATATCGATTTTTGACCCGAATGGTGGCTCGAAGAGGCCGACCAAAAGTTCGGTTTGGTTTGAATTGATTTCTAGGGTTCGTGAACCAAATTTGGCTTGGTTGATACCGACCTGAAATCGATTACAAAACCCAATTTCACGAGTTGGTTTGTGCCTCACTATTCCAAGGTTGAAAATCTATTGTAGTTTTGGAAAATAATTTTTTAAACATGCAGGAATGATTTGAATAATTGTAGAGATGAATAAGATGACAATTCGACCAAGCCAATCCGAGCCGAGTTGAGCCTTAAAAAATCTAGCTCGCTAAACTTAACAAGTTAAACGAGTTTAGTCTAACGAGTTTAGCGAGCTTAACGAGTTTAGCCTAATGAGTCTGACAAAAAAAAAAATTCAACTCGAGCTGACTTGCGAGTCAAAGTTAAACAATTCGACCCGAGCCGACTAAACAAGCATAGCGAGTCTTGCCTAACAAACCAAACATACATATATTTCTAAGGTTAAAAATCATTTTAACCCCTAAACTATGGATTTTCTTTAAAACACTAATAAATTCAACCTTCAATTATCATAAACCTAACAATTTAACCCATCGCGGCCTCTCTATCACCTCTCGTTCTGTATTTGATCCAAAAACAACGGCCCCTCGTTATGTCAGGTGGTCGTTGGTCCCGGTTCATCCCGGTCCCGGTTCATCCTGGCGCCGATTTCGAGTTTTTAAAAAAAATTTTGAACAACACGGTCCGATTCCGGACCGGCACAGACCGCGCTACCACTAAATTTTGAATTTATTATAATCTATAATTTCTTTATTTTATAACACTTATACGATTTATTGTATTTATAATAAATCATACAAGTGTTAAAAAATCACAAAATTTTCTTGATTATCTTCCCATTATGTGATGAACATGTGGTAAAATTTTCAAGTAAATTCAATACCGTTTGATATTTTTTTAAAATTAATTTATAAAGTGAAGAATGAACGAGGGATCCCAGCCCTGGAATGAAGGGAAAAAAATATCAAACGATATTTAATTTACTTGAAATTTTTAACACATATTCACTATATCATGGGAAGATAATCTGAAAAATTTCGTTATTTTTCAATAATTGAGATCGGCTCCCATTTCTCCAGTCCAATAATTGAGAATGAGGCTCGTTCTCCCGAGCCGCCCTCTGTTATAAAAGACTCTTGAAAATAGAGAAAAAGTTCGGGAGAACGGCCCCCCATTCCAATTCCACGTGTACCACACGTGGAACGGGGGGCCTACACCCACCACAACGACCCCGACATAACGGGGGTTGTTGTTTTTAGATCGGCCTCATGTTCCACGTGTGGTGCAAGTGGAACGGACCCTTCGACAGAACGAGAGGCCGTTTGTTTTAGATCAGTCCCCCGTTCTGGACAAAAAATGCAGAACGAGTGGTGATCGAGGGGCCGCGAGTGGTTAAATCGTTATGTTATGTTTATGATAGTTGAAAGTTAGATTTGTTAGGATTGTTGGTTTAAGGGTGTTTTCAAAAAAAAAAAAAAATCATAATTTAAGGATTAAATTGATCTTTACACTAGTTCTAATTTATATTGATATAATGTATATTTTTTAAAAAATTAAATTATTACAATTATTTATAGGCAGAATGTTGAGAAATATAATAGTTAATCGTATTATTTTATTAAAATAATATTTTATTAATGAATATAATAGTTTTATTTATCAAGTGGGTCTCCCCTCAGGGTAACCATAAACCATTTGACTACGTTGGTGGAAACAAAACTGTAAAATATTTCTATAATTTGCTCATTTGGCGCCTCAATCCTTGTACAAGGCGTTCCCAAGTCTAGTATCTAGCACCATGTTAGGACATGGAAAACATTTATGATCCTACAAATATAATACATTTTCATTTTAAAGTTGCAAAAAAAAGTTAAATAAATTAAAAAAAAATGGTAGTTGGAGAATTCATTACAATTGAAAAAATTAAATATAATTAACATATATTTATAAGTATGTATATTAAAAAAAAAAAATATTGGAGGGTAGACATTGAAGAAAGAATAGAAATCATGGAGGAGTGACACCCTCTGAAGGATTGCACCTTCTCATCTTAACTTTAACTTCACCGGCTTCCATGGCTGTCTCTCCATCCTGCATCACCTCGCAGCACTGTCTTCGTAGTGCCTGCCACGTTCATTTCATTTTCTTATAAAATACTTTCTAATGTATTATTTATTTGACTCCATTTGCAAGTTCCCAGATTAACTAAAATAAAATTCCTCACCTTTCGCCATAATTTCGGGTTCAACTTGGACGTAGAAACCTTAAAATACTGAATATCCAACGCCGGAGCGTAGAAGCTCCGATCACACTCTTTTTCCGATTCGTCGACGTACTTTCTGTAAGTAGTCACCGTCCGATCAACCTCGTCCAAGAAATAAAGAGTGGGTCTCTCACACGGGTCGGAACTAACGGGTCGGGTATTGAAAGTGAAAGGCTCAGAACTGGAAGTCCTCCATGTTTGAAAAGTAAGGAAAGCAGTTTCCAACTCCTTGGCCTTGGCCAGCCATGGATATAGCTGGATCGAGTAGCCCCAAGAAACTGAAATCGTCCAATTGCGGGTCGGGTCGTAGCAGAAAGTATGTTGCAGGGTCCGACTTGGGTCTGTTTTGTAAGCCAGAAGAAGATGCTTAACTGACTCAACTTGGGATCGTCCTGGATATAAAGACTGGAAGTAGTCAAGGTGGTGGAGGGAGACTAATGGAGCCAATGGGTGTGCAGCTAATAGCCCGTAAGGATTCCCTTGTACGTCCATCTGTATAAAATTTCAATATGAACACATCAAAGTTGACCTATAAATTTAAACAACAATCTATTAATCTTTGTTATATATCCACCAATTCCTACAATATTATTCGTTTCGGGTTATGATCTACACAACTTTGTTCCAAACTTCGAAGTTAGGATTGTGGTAGTCTGCCCTGTAAAAGTAAAAATAGCTTAATATTTTGTTGATCGTGAGACTTCTGCTCATACCAATACCGATATATAGTCTTATATTGTTTGTTAAAGTAAAAATTGAGAGGTTTATAAATAGAGTTATATTTCCTACCTAGTACAACTCGTTTTGGGTTGATTCTAAAAATAAATCCGTGTGAACTTCAGTTCAAAACAGACAATATTCTACCGAATTACCGGTTTTACTCAGGAGTATGGTTAAGAATGTATTTTCTTAGGAGTTTTATTATTAAATTAAGAAGAGATAACCTGATGAAATCCGAGCTCTTTGGTGATAGGAACACCGATCTCGCTCAAACAAGCTTGAACTTTTTGATCGGAGCCGTAGAGGTCGGCATAGCGGTTGATACAGCCGTCTAATAATCGAGCGAGCTCAGCGGCCAGAGGGAAACTGATGGCAAACCCACCGCCGCCGTAGGCCATTGTGTATGAATGCACCACATTTTGTTCAACACTCTCTGAATTGCCTCCGATGTAATACATCTGCCGATGGTCATACTTAGCCAGCACATTCACTAAATTCTCAGTGAAAAATACTGTATCATCGTCCCCCATTACAAACCATCTCACATTATCTAATCCTAAGTCGAAGCTTTCCTTTACGATCCTCGCTACTCTAATGGCGGACCGGGAACCATACCAGCACGTGTAGTTGAATCTTGACGTATCCTCCGAGATTCTGAACGGCGGTGACGTATCCGGCCAAGAGACAGGGTTTTCCTCTAGCCAAACAAAGCCGCGAGTTACTGTAGGCTTCCACCAGAGCTCTGTGTAATGGCGCCGCCGATCCCAGGTTGAAGCGGAGCCGCCGATCCCGAACAAGAGGTGGGAGATATTCGTTTTTGGAAGAGAACCCACGTCAGAAATATCATCGTAGATGATTTTCCGGTGAACACGGCGGTGTTGATCTGGGAGAAGGGAGCAGGAGATGAGAATAATGATTATTACAGTAGAGATAAAGAAGGATAATTTGATGAAGAAGGAGACGATATCAGTGGGGAAGACGAGGAATTTCCAGGAAAGCTTGATGGGTTGTTGAATCTTTCTTCCCCGAGAAAACATCCTTCTTTTTTTCTGGAAAATCATCTAAAATGCAGAAGAAATTATATACAGAGCTCTGAATGGGATCGTGCTTATGGGATTGACCGTGGGAGAGAGTGGGTCACCATGCTAGCTAATCATAAACTGTTCCGATAGTTAATTAACAACATTAACAAATGCTAATATGACAATCCAATAGCGTGAACTCTTAACCCAAGTTCCCTATTTCATGATAGTTGACTTTCGATACCTTTTCGAAGGATGCTCGAAACATGGGGTTTTACGATTTCAGCGAGCTTGAAACATTCGGATCTTGATCTAAATGTCACGATGAAATGTTAATTTGACGACTTAACGGGATTTAAGAAATGTTCTTAACTCTCTTCCAATTAGTACAGTGTATGTGTACAAGAACCGTTGATGTTTTTTAAATATTATTTATGTATTGTCTTTAATGTGCTTGATGAAAAGCACAATCATTACCGTAAATGCAAAGATATTGCATATATGTTGACATTGATTTTTTTGTAATATATTATAAAAATAATATTTTATTCAATTATTATTGAATTGTTAATTTATTTCTTGGTGATCAAGAAATAGGTTATTCTGATTATTGGATGGCGTCCTATTATCAATCATGAAGATTCTGTGAAAGAGAAAAATAAGGAAACAAGAATATTAGGAAAGTTATTGAAAAAGCAATAGGCGCTTGCTTTTTGGAAATCTTTTATTTGGTAAGTCGGTTTGATGGAAATATAGCCAAATCTACTGGGCTTCGAGTTCCCATGATTAATGGGATGATTTCCTAATTTATTTGGCGAATATCTGATTTGTTGGAAATACTTTCATAAAGTGTCACACGGTGTGTCACACAACCGAATTTGTTAAGATTTGTTTTCCTTAAATCTTGCGGCATCATATCCAATTTGGTAACTGTTCTGATTCGAAGATATGGAGGTTACCAAGGTTATTTAAAGCTTTCGTTTTTATGTGAAAGCTGATTGACGACGGAGTTTTGATTTTCGCATGAGAAGGTTTCTTCGTTTTTCCAAGCCGTCTTTTTTCTTTCACTCAATAGGTTTCTGCGTATGAGATTGTGATTGCTTTTACACACTCGACCTAATCTGTGGATTTCATCATTTTATTGAGTGTGTTGATTATTGCATCTGAAGACTTCGATCTGGTGTTCCAGGAGGTGTCTTAGGAGGCAATATTCTTTGTTCTTCATTGAAACTCAGTCTCGGGAGGAGGCTGCATCCAAACTCGGGGGGAGTTCTTGTAATATCTGGCTTGTACGGATTTTTGGATTTAATATATTATATTGACATTTTAATAAAACGTGGCATTTTGATAAATATGTCAAATCGGGTCCGTTTTACGAAAAGAAAGCGTCATTACGATCCTAACGATTATTAGGAATTTTAATGAAGTTATGAGAATTTTCGGAGTAATAACGCTATATTCCGAGTAATGAAGTTTCTCGTAAAATAAAAGATGTTTTAGTAAAAATGGTAAACGATGTCCGTTTTGCGAACGGACAGTTTCAATAGAACCTAAATAATAAGTTGGAGTTATTGGCAAAAAAAGGAATCTTTGAGAATCCAAATCGTTGGACGATTTTCGAAACGAAGGATGAAACTTATATAAAAACAAAGGAAAGGGTAATTTGGTAATTTACCAATCTATTATTATAAATTAACCAAAATCATTTCACTCCCTCACTTCTCTCCCTTTTCTTCTTTGCCATTCACGAACCAGGGAGCTCTCCTTCGCTGGCCGCCGACGATTTCTCCAATCCGACTCCGATTCGCGCTCTGTTCGTTCTGTTTTCTTCGCGATTTCTCCTCCTTTCGCAACCCTAGGTATGAGCCTACAATCTTAGAGCTTTTATTTCGACGTTTACGGCGTTTTAGGCAACTAGGGTTTCGAGAATTTTTCGTTAAAAACGCGAATTAGGGTTCGTAATTAATAGGTTAGCCGTGATTAAGTATATATTGCACATATTTGACGTTATTGGACGAAGTTAAATAAAATTGTGAAAATGTTTAAAATTAGGGATTTTCGAGATTTTAGGAATAACTTGTAAATTGGAATTTGCGGTGTTGAGGGCGAATTGCTCGAATAATAGCCCAATGAATTGGATTAGAGCTATAGGAAGTTTCCTTAGTTAAGGTTTTGTAAATTTGGACGATCGATAGCTTAAACTCGTTTTAACGTCGATATTGTGTTTTGCTTCAGACAAACAACGCTCGTGGACGGAGCTTGAGCTGCTTTGGACACGAGGTAAGTTCCGTGATTCTTTTCTGGCCGATTGGCCTACACCGTACATCGAAGTCGTTTCGAGGAGTTTGGAGATGCACTAGTTTATATTGCTTTGGTTGGGTAGTTAGGTTTAATTGTTTCGTAGATTATGTTTTACAGTCTTGATGGTATGTATGCTGAGTGTTTAAATTCTGTTATGAACTGTTCATGCATCACGTATTTTCAAAAGAACATAGAAAATGAATTTCTGCATGATGTTTTAAAGGAAATGGCGATGTGGCCTGGAGAGGGGCTCGACCTATTGTGGAGGCACGTAGGGGCTTGTCACAATACCACATCTATTGCATACTCATACGTTATAGGTCATGCGAGATGGGGCTCAGGCACGGCTGTACGTGTTGTAAGCGTGTACCCCCCCTCTTCTAACTGGAAAGAGTAGTCCGACCGCTGGATGGGCTCTCTCCGGTTAGGAGGTTGAGATCTCGGTGACACCCACAGAGTAAAGTAAAGAAAATGCTGCATGATTTCTGAACTCACATGCATAGCATATAGTTGCATTTACGTAGAGCTTACTGGGATTTCATCTCATAGTGTATTGTATGGTGTAGGTGATCTAGATATCAAGGAACCAGGTGAGGATGGGATTCCTCCTCCAGAGACTTGAGTCCAGTTGACGGAGGATGGCTGCGATGGTATGCTGGCGCAGTCGAGGCTCTTCTGACCCGTGGGGACAGTATGTGTAGATTTTGAAGGTTTTGGGACATTTTGGGCTGTTGGTTGTATAGACATATTAGGATGCTTGGTTCTGGTAGTTGATAGGTTACATTTTAACATTTTAAACGTTTTAGAACTGTTTTGGGTGATTTTAAAACAGGTGGGTTTGTTTAGATTTCAAACATATCCATGCAGTTCGTTTTCATGAAAAATGTACATGGTTTCAAAGTCCGCTGCAAGTCGGTTGAGTTTAAGATACATTTTGGGTTGAGTGGAAATGGTAAGTTTATTGTGTTTATTGATGTGGTGGTGTTAAATGGGTGAAGAATTGCTCTCTGGAATCGGATTCCAGAGAGAAATAGTAAAGGAAAAAGCAAAAGAAGGCGATTGAAGGAAGTGTGGATCGCGTGGGCGATCGCTGCACTCTGCGGAGTGTGCAGTGATCAGTCGCTGCAGCAATGCAGCGACTGGTCGCTGCTCTGGTTTTAGCGGGCTGGACTGTTTTGCCCTCCCCAATCATTATTTGTTTTCTTTAATTGTTTTATAGTTTTAATTATTTTATTTAATTTGTTTTAAGTTGTTTTAAATGTTTTAAAATATAGATTTTAATTCCGATTTCGATTCTGGTTTCGATTTCGGTTTAGTTTCCGCTTAGAGTTTAGTTAAAGATATTAGGATAAAAAAAAAATAGTACGGGAAATACGGGTACAGTATTAGGGTCGTGACAATTTATGGTATCAAAGCCCCCAGCTTTTAAAATCGGTTATGTAGACTGCTCGACTGCACAGCCACTACGCGGACATTCTTCATCAACTTTAAGTACGTTTATAGTTTTATTTGATTTCAGTTTCTTAGGGATATTTGCTTTTAATTTTTATAGGAGTTATATAAATATGGTGCGTCCACGAAACGACCGAGATGACCGCGACGATACGATTGATACTCTTAAGGACTTTATTGCCCAGCAGTCTCAACATATGGAGAGACAGGCTCAGCAGATGGAGAGGCAGTCTCAGCAGCTGGGTACTCTTATAGACCGAGAGGGCACTAGAGCTCGGGAGGCAGCTATTCCGGGTAATCGGGGGATGGAGAGATTTCAGAAGCTTCAGCCCCCTATATTTAACGGACAGTCCACAGATCCCTCTTCAGCCGAGGAGTGGATTCGCACTATGGAGGACATGCTGGCATATGCTAGCATAGAGGACGGAGAGAAGGTTGCATTAGTGACCTATCATTTGGCACTGGACGCTCGGTTTTGGTGGGATTCCATCAAGACGACCACCGATGTGACAGTTATGGGTTGGGAGCGATTCAGAGAGTTATTTTACGACAAGTATTTCAGCCATACCGTGCGAGAGGCGAAGATGGTTGAGTTTATGCAGTTGTGGCAGATTGGTTCTATTGCCGAGTACGTGAGGAGGTTTGAGGCATTGTCCCGATTCGCGCCATGACAGGTCAGCGTAAACGAGGACAATGTACGCCGATTCTTACAGGGACTTAGCCAGGAGATCCGGATGCGCCTTACTTGTTGACTTAATTAATGTTTAAGTCTAAATATGTTTTTGATGATGTGTTTATATGCACGTAATATAATTTGATTATGATTATTAAATGAGAATAATGAATTATGCATTTGTTTTTAATCTGTTGGAAATACCCTTAATAAGGGTATTTTAGTATCTAATGCATGTGATTAAGTGTACATGGCTGAAATGTGTTAAACAAAATAACTAAGTCCACCGGTCTCAAAACGACAAGAGCGGAGTCGTTTACAAGACTCAATCCACCGGTCACTAGACGACAAGGCGGATGAGCTAAAATGAAGTACTCCACCGCTCGCTAGACGACAAGGCGGATGAGCTAAAATGAAGTACTCCACCGCTCGCTAGAGGACAAGGCGGATGAGCTAAAACGAAGAAGTCCTACGCTCGCTAAACGACAAAGTCGGATGACTTCAACAAATTCCTCTTCCGGTCACTAAACGACAAAGGTGGAAGACGTCTAAGATTTAATCATCCGACAGCGTTTTAAAGCTTTCTCATCCGATGCCGGTTCAAGCATATGAAGCTTTCTCATCCGATGCCGGTTCAATATTTTCTAGTTGCATCATCCGATGGCGGTTCAAGACTAAATCAGCTTTGTCTTCCGCCAGAATTCAAATTAGCCGCGAAAGCTACAGTGTACCTCGCCCAGAAGCTTAAAGTCCAAAGCATTAATGGTGTCGGGCTATTTGCGCTCTCAGAATGCAACGGCTACCTGTTTTTATACGAAAGCTGCTCCAACGGTAACAAAGTTTACATTATTGGATAAGGAGCATTGAATTCAAGAGCCGATTGAAGACAGAGTATTTAAGCTAAGGTTAGAGTACGAAGATACAACTTTTGCAATTTGAAACCCTGAGCCCTAATTTGCGAATTTACTCATACTCTGTAACTCTATCTACTCTCCTCTCCGATTCAAAACTTGAGATTTATTTTTTGAGAGAGTTTAGACTGTGATATATTTTTCAATCATTCAAAATCTGTAAAGGCTGTGGATTATCGCCCGTGAAGTATAATCCTGAAGTGTAAAGGCAGTTGATCGGAGCCCGAAATTTCGATCTGGTTTTTCTCGAAGAGAAGGTTAAGGATCTTCAAGGGGTGAACCTTGAAGCGTGGACGTAGGCTGGGTTGAGCCGAACCACGTTAAAACTCTTGTATTAATTTCTCTCTCACTCTTTACTTAATTTGTTTGTCTGCTGTTAGCATTTAACCAAATCACGAGAGAAATTATATAGATTATTAAATTAAGTTTTAAAAAGTATAATTCACCCCCCTCTTAGACAAATCTCGATCCTACAATTGGTATCAGAGCAAGGTTTGATTTTGTCTAAGTTGTTTATCTAGAATATATTCTGATATTTGAAATGGCATTCAACACACACTCCTCACAAATGGAAGGTCAGTCTACCACTAGACCTCCATTCTTCGATGGTAATGATTATGTTTACTGGAAATCTAGGATGAGAATCTATGTTCAGGCTATGGACTATGAATTATGGAATAACATAGAAAATGGTCCATATGCTGCCTTTAAAACAGAGAATGGTATTAGGATCCCCAAGGCTTCACACGAATTAAATGATACAGACAAGAAGAACCTGAGCCTAAATGCCAAGGCAATAAACACTTTGTACTGTGCTCTGAATAGAGATAAATTCAATAGAGTACAAGGGTGTGAGAGTGCCCAAGAGATCTAGCATCTATTAGAAGTCACACACGAGGGCACAAATCAAGTGAAAGAGAGTAAATTAAATATGCTCATACACGAGTATGAACTATTCTCTATGCCTAAGGATGAATCTGTTTCTTCCATGTTTACAAGATTTACTAACATTACTAATGGTTTGAAAGCTCTTGGTAAATCTTATTCTAGTGAAGAACAGGTCAGGAAGATCCTCAGATGTCTTCCAAGGGGCTGACAGCCAAAGGTGACTGCCATACAGGAAGGAAAGGATCTCAAGGCTCTGAAACTTGAGGAACTCATTAGATCTCTTATGACACATGAGATCACAATGAGGTCAAACGAGAAGGAAGACCTCAAGGAGAAAGAAATTTCAAAAAGAAAAGACTTGGCTATGAAAGCTTCTTCCAGTAAACAAGATGTGTCTGAAGAAGAAGAAGATGAGGATATAGCCCTCATTACAAGGAGGTTCAGCAAATTCCTCCAAAGAAAAAGAATGCAAGGAAGGAGATTTCCAAAGGGTGAGAAATCTCACAAGGAAAAGGAAATCACTTGCTTTGGATGTGGAAAGCCTGGCCACATGAAGGCAGATTGTCCACAGACAAAGATGTATCCCAAGAAGTTTAAGAAGAAGGCTATGAAGGCCACTTGGGATGACAGTGAAGGTGACACCTCCTCTTCAGAAGATGAGGAAGTTGCAAACCTGTGCTTTATGGCACACGAGGAAAATGTTAGTAATTCTTCCTCAAGTATTTTAAGTGATAGCGATAGTGATAATGAAGATGGTGAACTAATAGATGCATTCAATGATCTGGTGAAACAATTTAGTATGCTCAAGACTAAATATAATCTGTTGAAAAGTGAAAATGCTAGCTTAGCTGAAAAATATGCCAATGAACATAGTATGCATGAAAAGGAAGTTTCAGAACTTAAGAAGAAAAATGAGTCTTTGAATAAACTTGTTCTTTGGTTCTCTAATGGTAGCAAGAATTTAACACTGCTTATAGGAAATCATAGAGCAACTCATGATAAGGCATGCTTAGGTTATGATAAATTCAATAAAAGGAAAGCGTTCAAGAATTTCTTTGTTAAACCGTCCACTTGTCATGCATGTAATGAAGTAGGACATAAATCTTTTGAATGTCCTTTAAAATCAAACAATATAAAATCTGGAAGTAAACTTCAATGGGTTCCTAAGGGAACCAGACCTAACTCTAGGACCCAAAAGGTTTGGATACCAAAGAAGACAACTTGATCTTCTGTTTTGCAGGTTGACTGTTCTCCTGGAAGAAATCAATGGTATCTCAACAGTGGATGCTCGAGGCATATGACAGGAGACTCAACCAAATTTGCTGCTATCAGCAAAAAGAAAGGAAATGTTACATTTGGTGGAAACCAAAAGGGTAAAATAGTTGGCATTGGTAATATAGGTAACCCTATCAACCCTATTATAGAAAATGTTTTATTAGTTGATGGGTTGAAACACAATCTGCTCAGCATAAGTCAATTATGTGACAAAGGTTATGAAGTGATATTCAAATCAAACTCATGTATTATTAAAGATAGCTCATCTAGCTCTATACTGTTTAAAGGATATAGAAAAGAAAATGTGTATATTATTGATTTAGATAATATCGTTTTGTCTGATGAAAAATGTTTTACTGTGAATTCATCTAATGACTGCTGGACTTGGCATAGAAGATTAGGACACGTAGGGATGGATACCTTAGCTAAGATTACTAAGAATAATTTAGTTAGAGGAATTCCTAAGATTTCCTTTGAAAAGGATAAAGTCTGTGAAGCTTGTCAAATGGGCAAGCAGATCAAAAGTTCTTTTGCTTCTAAGAATTCAATTTCTACTTCTAAGCCACTCCAACTCCTTCACATGGACCTCTTCGGTCCTTCCAATATAGCCAGCCTAGGTGGCAAATTCTATGCCTTTGTTATTGTTGATGACTTTTCTAGATTTACTTGGGTTCACTTTCTGAAATCTAAGGATGAGACTTTTGACACCTTTTCTAGTTTTAGGAAAAGAGTTCAAAATGAAAAGGATCTCACCATTGTTGCTATTCGTAGTGATCATGGTGGAGAATTTGAAAATGAGAGACTTGAACTCTTGTGTCTCAAAAATGGAATTGAGCACAATTTCTCTTCTCCTAGGACTCCTCAGCAAAATGGTGTTGTTGAGAGAAAGAATAGATCTCTCCAGGAGCTAGCTAGGACTATGCTTAATGAAAATTCTCTTCCTAAGTATTTTTGGGCTGAAGCTGTAGCAACAGCCTGTTATGTGCTTAATCGGGTCTCCATAAGACCTATTCTGGAGAAAACTCCATATGAGCTCTGGAGTGGAAAAAATCCTTCAGTTAAATACTTTAGAGCCTTTGGAAGCAAATGTTTCATTCTCAACACTAAGGATAACTTAGGAAAATTCGATTCCAAATCTGATCTTGGAATTTTTCTTGGTTATTCTCTTACAAGTAAGGCATATAGAGTATTCAATAGAAGAACTCTAGTTGTAGAGGAGTCAGTACATGTCAACTTTGATGAGTCCCCTCAGCCCACAATCAATGTGGATGAGGATGATTCTTTGGATAATCAACTGGACTCTCTTTCCTTAGAAAAACCCTCAGATTCACTTCAAGTAGAAAAATCCCTAGAACCCTCCTCTACCTCCCTAGAAATTGTTCCTGTCAAGGATGAAAATCCAGCTCTTCCTAGAGATTGGAAATATGTCAGAAACCATCCAATAGATGAAGTCTTAGGTGATCCTTCATTAGGAGTAAAGACTAGATCCTCTCTTAGGAATCTCTGTGCCAATGTGGCATTTATCTCTCAAATAGAGCCTAAGAAGTTTGAAGAGGCCGAGAATGATGAGTATTGGATTTTAGTTATGCAAGAAGAGCTAAATCAATTTGAAAGGAGCAAGGTATGAGAACTTGTTCAACGGCCTAAGGATCATCCAATTATTGGAACAAAATGGGTTTATAAGAATAAATTGGATGAAAATGGGATAGTTGTAAGAAACAAAGCTAGACTAGTTGCTAAGGGATACTCTCAGGAAGAGGGTATTGATTTTGAGGAATCTTTTGCCCCTGTAGCTCGACTGGAATCAATTAGAATGCTTTTAGCTTTTGCCTGCTACAAGAACTTCACACTCTTTCAAATGGATGTAAAGAGTGCATTCTTAAATGGTTACATAAATGAAGAAGTTTTTGTTGAGCAACCCTTAGGTTTTGAAGCTTTTGATAAACCCGACTATGTCTACAAACTTAGGAAAACTCTCTATGGTTTTAAGCAGGCTCCTAGAGCTTGGTATGATAGATTGAAGAATTTCCTTGAGGAAAGGAATTTCAAAAAGGGTAATTCTGATTCAACTCTATTTACCATGCAAAAGGATGCAGACATTTTGTTAGTTCAAATCTATGTCGATGACATTATTTTTGGATCGACAAATGTCAGTTTATGCAATGAGTTTTCCTCCCTCATGCAAAGTGAATTTGAAATGAGTATGATGGGGGAGTTAAAATTCTTCTTAGGATTCCAGATTAGTCAATCTCCTGATGGAATTTTCTTCTGTCAAGAAAAGTACATTAAGGAACTCCTTAAGAAATTTGGTTTAGAATCTGTCAAATCTTCTAGGACTCCCATGAGTACCACTACTAAATTGGACAAGGATGAAAATGGTATAAGTGTGGATATCAAGAAATATCGTGGTATGATTGGTTCTCTTTTATATCTGACTGCAAGTAGGCCAGATATACTCTTCAGTGTGTGCATTTGTACTAGATTTCAGGCTGCTCCTAAGGAATCTCACTTAATTGCTGTCAAACGAATTTTTAAATATTTAAGTGGAACTCCTGACTTAGGGTTATGGTATCCTAAAGGTACTTCTTTCGATTTAATCGGATACTCTGACTCTGATTATGCTGGAAGTCTAGTTGACAGGAAAAGCACCAGTGGAACATGTCAATTCCTTGGTGAATCTCTAGTGTCTTGGTATTCTAAGAAACAGAATTCTGTTGCATTGTCAACTGCTAAGAGTGAATATATTGCTGCAGGCAGTTGTTGTGCACAAATGCTTTGGATGAAGCAAACTCTAGAGGACTATAATCTGTTCTATGATAGAATTCATATTCGGTGTGACAACACCAATGCAATCAATATATCCAAAAATCCTATCCAGCACTCTAGAACCAAGCATATTGATGTAAGGTATCATTTCATCCGAGACCATGTTCAACGAGGAGATATCTCTCTAGAATTTGTTAATTTAGTAGACCAACTTGCTGATATTTTTACAAAACCTTTGGATGAGAAAACCTTCTGTGGTATTAGAATAAAATTAGGTCTTTTCAAGTATGAGAAAAGCTAAGCCTTTCTTCTTTTTTTCTGTCTTTGATATTCACATCATCCGGTCCTTTTACTATTCACCGGAAGATGTCTTTGTATCGGATGATCTAATCTTTAATCTGATGACACGTGTAACCCATCGGGCCTTGTTCGACTTCCACGTCTGTCTCTTTCTAATCGGGCGATGCCCTTAATCCATTTAAATTCTTTTTCTTTACAAAGACGCTTCATCTTTCGGGCTCTCTCACTTGTTCTGCTCTGCCAGACTTCGTTCCTCCTTTCCAAAACCCCTATCTCCTACGAGTTTTTGCTCGGTCTGCTTCCTTAAACATTTCGATGGAATCCTCCCATAGAGCTGGTAAAGAACCCGCAGCCAAGAAGGCCAAAACTTCCGCTCAAAAACCTCGAGAAATTCCTCGAGCAAATAGTTGGCCGTCGGTATATTTCGTCAATGAGGCTGCAGAAACCAGGTATCACGACGACTTTAAGGATAAGAAATTGATTCCAAGTCGTGGTATTGTTTCTGATGCTTTCATTATTGCCTTAAACATTATAGCACCCTTGACTGACCTTGGACTCATAGGGTTGTTTGAAGTAGAATCTTTCTTTCTCCCGACTGCCATTAGAAAGTTCTATGCAAATCTTAGTTTTCCTTCTGACCAATCAACCATTGCGAGCTATGTGTATGGAAAACGCATAGTTCTGACTTCCCAATCCATAAATGAGCTACTGGGGTGTCCCCATCTCGATCAACATCCCAAAATCTTTTCAATAGGGCAAGAACCCCCATTCCTTAGAACTCCAGATGACGAGTAATTTTTGAAGGAAATAGTTCTAGACCCCCACAATATTCCAAATTCCTTGAAGAGCAGACATTTAACAATTAGAGCTCGTCTTCTCCATCAGATGATATGTTATAATGTCTTTCCTAAGGGCGGTCATTATGATGATATCAGCAGCATGGAATTTGTTATTCTTTTTGCTATCTATCAAAAGACCCCCTTAGATATAGGCTACATTATTCTGAAAAGGATGATACAGAGTGTTTCCTCAGGGCCTACATCATTTCCCTACAACCTCCTCCTCATGAAGATCTTTCAGAAATTTGAGGTTGAATTCCTGATAGATGAGGATCCTTGCTGTCTCAAACCATCCAGCTACTATTCTAAATCCACTTTGGCAAGGATGGGGATTAAGAGAACACATCAAGGGAAGTTTGTTTTGGATCAGTCCAAGCAGAGGGCTGCTAAGGTAGTAGTAGCCAGTAGAGGAAAAAGGAAACTGAGTTTGGATGAAGAGTCCTCCATGCAAGAAGGTGGTGGTGACTCTGAGATCCCTGCCTTTGATATTTTCACTCCTCCTTCTCCGGTTTCTCACTCTCACCTTCCTCCACCTGTGCCTAGAGCCCCTGCTCCATCCTTTTTGGCTTCTATTTTTGAGGCCATTTCAGCTCCTTCCTCACCGCCTCCTCCAATACTAGTGAGGCCTCCTTCTCTTCCACCTCCTTTTCAGCTTGATCCCACTCCCACTTCTCCCGTCCAACCTCCTTCCCCTTCTCCATCTCAGGCCTCTAGCCCCCAGTCTCCTCCACTAGTGCGAAGGCGTCGTGCCCCTTCATTAAGATCACATTGTACAGAGGACATCTCTGCTCCATCCTCTGTGCCTCTTCCCATTCCAGCAAATCCTTCCTCTCCTTCTCTCCCTGCACTCTTATTACCTCCTCTGCCTCAAACCGTCCAACCTATCTCTCCAGTCCTCTCTACTGCTTCTCCACCTCCAGAGGATTCTGTTCTCCCTCTTCCAGGCTCACCTCCTCCAAGTCATATTGCTCTTTCGAGTCCACCTTCTCCACCAGCCCAACCCTCTCCACCTTCTACTATGCTCATTCCCTCTCCTGTCCCACTTCCTCCCCTAGCTCTAATGGCTCCTCCAGTCCACTTATCCTCACCAATTCCATCAGTTACTCCTGCAACTCCAAAGACATATCAAAGGAGATCGTTCATCAGTGAGGAACAGTTTATTGCTTTGCAGTCCCGCATTGACACACTTGAGACAGCCCTTGCTTTGACCATTGATACAAAGATCACTCAACTCAAGGATCAGTTGCGCGAAGATGCTGCTTTGGCTAAAGGACAAATGGATCAAAAATTGGATCGAAATAATACTATCTTCTCTCGTAATCTTCGAGATCTCAAGACTCAAGTTGAGGCTCTTTGCCCTGCACCACATGTACCTCTCTGCCCCACTGAGCCTACATTTGAAGACCTCCTCCTTCCTTTTTGCAGGCCGGAGGTAGTTGAAGATTTTCGAGTGATGCCTTTGGATCTTCAGGAGGCAGAACTGCATTTCAATGTTTCTGCTGCTCCTTCTGTCCCTGCGCCATCCTTCGAGCCCTCCAGTCCAATGGATGCCTCTTCTACTGCTCCTCTGGTAGTACCTCCCTCTCCTGTTGCTTCTCCAGTCAAGCCTCCTCCGAGTCAGGATCTGGTGGCCTCTCCAGAACCATCTCACATTCCTGCTCCCTGTACGGACTTGGTGATCTATCAGGAACCTTTACCTCTTGATCTTGCATCACTCCAAGCCCGTGTGGATGCCTTTTTCCATCCTTCCCTCACATTGCCCTCTTGGGCTATCCATGCCTTTTAGAAGCAATTTTTAGATTCCTGTAATAGGAGATAATTTTTTTATATATATATCTACATTTTTTTCTGTTCTGGAACTCTCTTGTTCAATACTATGCTTGTTGAATGCAATGCTTCTCTGTCTCTCTGTTTGTTTTTGATAATGTCAATGTGGGAGAATGGAATGTATTTGATTGAGCATGTTTAGCATGTAGTGAAATTATTTTTTAGAAAACTTTTTTTTTGAAGTTCTGGATATGCTCTGTGTTTGCTTTTGAAGTATGCATTTGCTATGGGGGAGCTAAGACTATGGGGGAGTTATATTTAATCAAATTTATAGGTTGTCATCATCAAAAAGGGGGAGATTGTTGACTTAATTAATGTTTAAGTCTAACTATGTTTTTGATGATGTGTTTATATGCACGTAATATAATTTGATTATGATTATTAAATGAGAATAATGAATTATGCATTTGTTTTTAATCTGTTGGAAATACCCTTAATAAGGGTATTTTAGTATCTAATGCATGTGATTAAGTGTACAGGGCTGAAATGTGTTAAACAAAATAACTAAGTCCACCGGTCTCAAAACGACAAGAGCGGAGTCGTTTACAAGACTCAATCCACCGGTCACTAGACGACAAGGTGGATGAGCTAAAATGAAGTACTCCACCGCTCGCTAGACGACAAGGCGGATGAGCTAAAATGAAGTACTCCACCGCTCGCTAGACGACAAGGCGGATGAGCTAAAACGAAGAAGTCCTACGCTCGCTAAACGACCAAGTCGGATGACTTCAACAAATTCCTCTTCCGGTCACTAAACGACAAAGGCGGAAGACGTCTAAGATTTAATCATCCGACAGCGTTTTAAAGCTTTCTCATCCGATGCCAGTTCAAGCATATGAAGCTTTCTCATCCGATGGCGGTTCAAGACTAAATCAGCTTTGTCTTCCGCCAGAATTCAAATTAGCCGCGAAAGCTACAGTGTACCTCGCCCAGAAGCTTAAAGTCCAAAGCATTAATGGTGTCGGGCTATTTGCGCTCTCAGAATGCAACGGCTACCTGTTTTTATACGAAAGCTGCTCCAACGGTAACAAAGTTTCCATTATTGGATAAGGAGCATTGAATTCAAGAGCCGATTGAAGACAGAGTATTTAAGCTAAGGTTAGAGCACGAAGATACAACTTTTGCAATTTGAAACCCTGAGCCCTAATTTGCGAATTTACTCATACTCTGTAACTCTATCTACTCTCCTCTCCAATTCAAAACTTGAGATTTATTTTTTGAGAGAGTTTAGACTGTGATATATTTTTCAATCATTCAAAATCTGTAAAGGCTGTGGATTATCACCCGTGAAGTATAATCCTGAAGTGTAAAGGCAGTTGATCGGAGCCCGAAATTCCGATCTAGTTTTTCTCGAAGAGAAGGTTAAGGATCTTCAAGGGGTGAACCTTGAAGCGTGGACGTAGGCTGGGTTGAGCCGAACCATGTTAAAACTCTTGTATTAATTTCTCTCTCACTCTTTACTTAATTTGTTTGTCTGCTGTTAGCATTTAACCAAATCACGAGAGAAATTATATAGATTATTAAATTAAGTTTTAAAAAGTCTAATTCACCCCCCTCTTAGACAAATCTCGATCCTACATTACTATATCTGGGGTACGGAATGTATCCTACGATGATATTGTGGCTAGAGCTCTTGATATTGAGGCAGTTGATCAGAGTTCTGTCAAGCCGAGGGAGCCAGCTAAGGGCTTCTTCCGAGAGATTCGCCCTCAGCCACGAGGTTGGCAGCCTAGGGCACAGCCCCAGCAGCAGCAGAGGGGTGTGAAAAGACCTCTTGAGGGAGGTAATGATCTGGGTAAGGGGAAGCAAGTACAGGGGGCTTCTCAGATACCTATTTGCCCAAAGTGTCAGAAGAAGCATAGTGGCAAGTGCAGGTTTAGCACGGGTGTGTGCTACCGTTGTGGTGACGTGGGCCATTTTGTTAGAGACTGCCTGAAGTAGGGTCGAGACCAGTCAGGCGGTGATCAGAGGAGAGTTATGCCGAGGATTTTCGCATTTATTGAGCCTGGCGATGTTGATGACGAGGCTCAGCCTGCCGTGATTGCAGGTACTATTTTACTCATGGGCACTACTGTATTTACTTTGATGGATACAGGAGCTACGCACTCCTTCGTATCGACTACGTGCATGTCTAGACTGGGGTTAGAGTCTGAGCTGTCAGAGTATGAGTATAGAGTGATGCTGCCTTCGGTAGAGCATATGCAGTTAGATCGTATTCTCCAGGGCAATGTCGTCTCAGTGGGGGATATCACCCTCTATGCACGTTTGATAGTTATGGGCATAGAGCGGTATGATCTTATCTTGGGGATGGACTGGCTTGCACAGCACTTTGCCACCATCGACTGTCGATCTGGGATTGTGACCTTCCGACCCCCGGACAGAGCCGAGTTTTCTTATCAGGCGATGAACCGATTGAGTGGATCACCCATCTCTTATTCTATGGAGGTCAACGAGCAGTTTAAAGGTGCGTGCTCTATTTATTTGGCCTCAGTTTTTGATATTCAGTTGCTCAGCGGAGTAAAGCCGAGCGACATTCCTATAGTCAGAGAGTTCTCTGATATATTCCTCGATGATCTTCCTGGGTTACCACCAGACTGGGAGATTGAATTCACTATTGATGTCTATCCAAACTCCGCACCGAGGTTTAAGAACCCGTATCGATTGGCACCAGCTGAGTTGAGAGAGTTAAGGACTCAGCTTGACGAGTTGTTAGAGAAGGGATTTATTCGACCCAGCGTTTCGCCCTGGGGTGCGTCCGTTCTGTTTGTCAAGAAGAAAGACGGGACCCTCAGGATGTGCATTGATTACAGGGAGCTGAATAAGCTCACAGTGAAGAATAAGTATCCACTGCCTCGTATTGATGACTTATTTGATTAGCTACAGGGTGCCCGAGTATTTTCCAGGATCGACCTGCGCTCGGGTTATTATTAGCTGAAGGTCAGGAGAGATGATATTCAGAAAACAGCATTCCGAATGAGGTATGGGCATTATGAGTTCCTTGTTATGTCTTTCGGACTTACTAATGCCCCTGCAGCGTTCATGGACTTGATGAACCGTGTCTTCAAGGAGTATCTGGACAAGTTCGTGGTGGTTTTCATCGACGATATCCTGATTTACTCTAAGACAAAGGAAGAACACGAGGAGCATCTGAGGATCGTTTTACAGATTCTGAGTCAACGCCAGCTCTATCCAAAGTTTTCGAAGTGCGAGTTCTGGCTTGACAGAGTGAGCTTCCTTGGCCATATCATATCACAGGACGGAGTTTCTGTGGATCCGAGCAAGATTCAGGTGGTCAGAGATTGGCCACAGCCGAAGAACGTACGTGAGGTGCGTGGATTTCTCGGATTGGCCGGTTATTATCGGAAGTTTATTCAGGGATTCTCGAAGATCGCACTTCCCCTCTCACGATTGACTCGGAAGAACGAGAGGTTTGTATGGCCGACTGCTTGTGATGATAGTTTTATGGAATTAAAGCAGAGATTGACCACCGCTCCAGTACTGGCGCTACCTGTGGAAGGTGTCAGGTTCAGTATTTATTGTGATGCATCTGGAGTCGGACTCGGTTGTGTATTGATGCAGGAGGGGAGAGTTATTGCATATGCTTCTCAGCAGTTGAAGCCGTACGAGCAGAATTACCCTACGCACGACCTTGAGTTAGCAGTTGTGGTCTTCGTACTGAAGATATGGAGACATTATTTATATGGACAGCAGTGCGAGATATTTTCCGACCACAAGAGCCTGAAGTACTTATTTACGCAGAAGGAGCTGAACATGCGACAGAGACGATGGCTTGAGTTCGTCAATGATTATGATTTTGATATCAAGTACCATCCGGGAAAGGCAAACAAGGTTGCTAATGTCTTGAGTAGAGTGCCTTCTGCGAGTCAGCCTTTGTTAGCAGCGATGTCAGTTACGCTGCGGTCTGAGATTGAGAGGTTCGACGTTGAGATAGTGGCAGAGTTGTCCAGTATGCTCGCCAACATTTCTCTCAGGCCGACTATTCTGGATCGGATACGCGAGGCTCAGCAGAGTGATTCGGAGTGTATGGAGCTTCGATCCAGCATGACATTGGGAGACTCGTCAGATTTCCATTTATCAGAGGACGGTATTCTGAAGTTCAGGCATAGGTGGTACGTGCCTAGCGACGAGGATCTGAAGAAGGAGATTTTGGCCGAGGCGCATTCTTCGGCGTATTCTGTGCTCCCGGGAAGTACCAAGATGTACCGGGATTTGAAACAGCACTTCTGGTGGCCGAACATGAAGAGGGAGGTTGCCAAGTACATTGAGACCTGTTTAGTATGTCAACAGGTGAAGGCAGAGCACCAGAGACCGGTCGGAACGTTATTACCACTGTCGATTCTGGAGTGGAAGTGGGAGCAGATCTCCATGGATTTCATTGTGGGCTCCCGAGGACGACGAAGGGCCATGACGGCATATGGGTTATTGTGGACCGATTGACCAAGTCGGCCCACTTCTTATCTGTGAGGATGACATCCTCTATGGATCAGCTCGCAGAGCTTTATGTGCAGGAGATTGTCAGACTGCATGGTGTGCCGGTTTCTATTGTCTCAGACAGAGATCCGAGATTCACATCGAAGTTCTGGAAGAGTTTACACACAGCTATGGGGACTCAGCTTAATTTCAGCACTGCATTCCATCCTCAGACTGATGGTCAGACAGAGAGGACGAATCAGATACTTGAAGATATGCTCAGAGCTTGTGTGCTGGAGTTTCAGGGCTCGTGGAGCCGATATTTACCCCTAGTTGAGTTCTCGTACAACAACAGCTTCCAGGCTACCATTGGCATGGCACCGTATGAGGCCTTATATGGTCGGAAGTGTAGGTCTCCGTTATATTGGGACGAGGTTGGTGAGGCCAGCATCGTTGGTCCTGTGATTCTACAGCAGACGGCAGAGAAGATTGCCATTATCCGACAGCGTATTGAGGTAGCTCAGAGCAGGCAGAAGAGGTATGCTGACACGAGACGGAGGGAGCTAGAGTTTGAAGAAGGTGACGAGGTTTATCTTAAAGTTTCTCCGTTCAAAGGTGTTGCGAGATTTGGAAGGAGGGGTAAGTTAAACCCTCGTTATGTGGGGCCCTTTCCTATTCTGAAGAGGATTGGGAAGTTGGCGTATAGACTACAGCTTCCAGCCTCGATGGAGGGTATCCACGATGTATTCCACGTATCTATGCTTCGAAGATGTCAACGTGATCCATCACATGCCGTAGAGGCTACAGAGATCGAGGTACAGCCTACCTTGGCTTACGAGGAGAGGCCGGTATGCATTTTGGAGTATTCCACCAAAGTCTTACGTAACAAAGAGATTCCACTGGTCAAAGTTTTGTGGCGGAACCACGAGGTGGAAGAGGCTACGTGGGAGCGACAGCAGGATGTGATGACTAAATATCCTGAGCTATTTGTATGATTTAATTTTGTGGACAAAATCCTAAATAAGGTGGGTAGAATGTAATATCCGGCTTGTACGGATTTTTGGATTTAATATATTATATTGACATTTTAATAAAACGTGGCATTTTGGTAAATATGTCAAATCGGGTCCGTTTTACGAAAAGAAAGCGCCATTACGATCCTAACGATTATTAGGAATTTTAATGAAGTTATGAGAATTTTCGGAGTAATAACGCTATATTCCGAGTAATGAAGTTTCTCGTAAAATAAAAGATATTTTAGTAAAAATGGTAAACGAGGTCCGTTTTGCGAACGGACAGTTTCAATAGAACCTAAATAATAAGTTGGAGTTATTGGCAAAATAAGGAATCTTTGAAAATCCAAATCGTTGAACGATTTTCGAAACGAAGGACGAAACTTATATAAAAACAAAGGAAAGGGTAATTTGGTAATTTACCAATCTATTATTATAAATTAACCAAAATCATTTCACTCCCTCACTTCTCTCCCTTTTCTTCTCTGCCATTCACGAACCAGGGAGCTCTCCTTCGCTGGCCGCCGACGATTTCTCCAATCTGACTCCGATTCGCGCTCTGTTCGTTCCGTTTTCTTCGCGATTTCTCCTCCTTTCGCAACCCTAGGTATGAGCCTACAATCTTAGAGCTTTTATTTCGACGTTTACGGCGTTTTAGACAACTAGGGTTTCGAGAATTTTTCGTTAAAAACGCGAATTAGGGTTCGTAATTAATAGGTTAGCCGTGATTAAGTATATATTGCACGTATTTGACGTTATTGGACGAAGTTAAATAAAATTGTGAAAATGTTTAAAATTAGGGATTTTCGAGATTTTAGGAATAACTCGTAAATTGGAATTTGCGGTGCTGAGCGCGAATTGCTCGAATAATAGCCCAATGAATTGGATTAGAGCTATAGGAAGTTTCCTTAGTTAAGGTTTTGTAAATTTGGACGATCGATAGCTTAAACTCGTTTTAACGTCAATATTGTGTCTTGCTTCAGACAAACAATGCTCGTGGACGGAGCTTGAGCTGCTTTGGACACGAGGTAAGTTCTCGTGATTCTTTTCTGGCCGATTGGCCTACACCGTACATCGAAGTCGTTTCGAGGAGTTTGGAGACGCACTAGTTTATATTGCTTTGGTTGGGTAGTTAGGTTTAATTGTTTCGTAGATTATGTTTTACAGTCTTGATGGTATGTATGCTGAGTGTTTAAATTCTGTTATGAACTGTTCATGCATCACGTATTTTCAAAAGAACATAGAAAATGAATTTCTGCATGATGTTTTAAAGGAAATGGCGATGTGGCCTGGAGAGGGGCTCGACCTATTGTGGAGGCACGCAGGGGCTTGTCACAATACCACATCTATTGCATACTCATACGTTATAGGTCATGCGAGATGGGGCTCAGGCACGGCTGTACGTGTTGTAAGCGTGTACCCCCCTCTTCTAACTGGAAAGAGTAGTCCGACCGCTGGATGGGCTCTCTCCGGTTAGGAGGTTGAGATCTCGGTGACACCCACAGAGTAAAGTAAAGAAAACGCTGCATGATTTCTGAACTCACACGCATAGCATATAGTTGCATTTACGTAGAGCTTACTGGGATTTCATCTCATAGTGTATTGTATGGTGTAGGTGATCTAGATATCGAGGAACCAGGTGAGGATGAGATTCCTCCTCCAGAGACTTGAGTCCAGTTGACGGAGGATGGCTGCGATGGTGTGCTGGCGCAGTCGAGGCTCTTCTGACCCGTGGGGACAGTATGTGTAGATTTTGAGGGTTTTGGGACATTTTGGGCTGTTGGTTGTATAGATATATTAGGATGCTTTGTTCTAGTAGTTGATAGGTTACGTTTTAACATTTTAAATGTTTTAGAACTGTTTTGGGTGATTTTAAAACAGGTGGGTTTGTTTAGATTTCAAACATATCCATGCAGTTCGTTTTCATGAAAAATGTACATGGTTTCAAAGTCCGCTGCAAGTCGGTTGAGTTTAAGATACATTTTGGGTTGAGTGGAAATGGTAAGTTTATTGTGTTTATTGATGTGGTGGTGTTAAATAGGTGAAGAATTGCTCTCTGGAATCGGATTCCAGAGAGAAATAGTAAAGGAAAAAGCAAAAGAAGGCGATTGAAGGAAGTGTGGATCGCGTGGGCGATCGCTGCACGCTGCTCTGGTTTTAGCGGGCTGGACTGTTTTGCCCTCCCCAATAATTATTTGTTTTCTTTAATTGTTTTATAGTTTTAATTATTTTATTTAATTTGTTTTAAATTGTTTTAAAATATAGATTTTAATTCCGATTTCGATTCTGGTTTCGATTTCGGTTTAGTTTCCGCTTAGAGTTTAGTTAAAGATATTAGGATAAAAAAAAAATAGTACGGGAAATACGGGTACAATATTAGGGTCGTGACAGTTCTATTTCTTAGACAAGGGAGCTTGTCGTTCTTGATCGTGGGCAAAGGGATCTTGCCATAACACAGATTCTGGGAGCAATCAACAACGAGGGGATCTTGTTGTTATCTAGATCTCGGGAGAGGTCATTCTAAAGTCGAGGGGATCTCGCAAAAACAGTTTCCTTGGGGAAGTTAGCTTGAGGCGGCGACAAAGATAAGAGAGAGTCTTTATTTGTATAAGTCCGATTGTCTTATAACTTTGTGAACTCAAAGAAATATTTTTACATTTGGGCATGGCCCCGCAGACATAGGCTGGTTGCCGAACTGCATTAACAACCTCCTGTCTCATTTATTTCCGCATATTTATATTGTTCGTCATTGCATTCATTATCGGTGTCACCAGTAACACCCTGTGTGACACCGCATAACTAATCGTAATTTTTCAATTGGTATCAGAGCTGGTGTTTTCTGTTTCTTAAGCGGGATCAGCGGGACAAGATTATAGTTCGTGTGCGATGGACTCTATGAAAGAATCAGGTTCTACAATGCGTCCGCCATTGTTGGATGGAAGTAATTATGCTTATTGAAAAGCAAGGATGAGGGCATTCATTAGAGCTATTGACGAGAAGGCATGGAGATCGATTTTAACAGGTTGGAATCACCCTGTGAATACCGATGCAGAAGGTAATATATCTCCAAAATCTGAAGAGAATTGGAACGTAAATGAAGATCCTTTGGCACTTAGCAATTCAAAGGCTCTAAATGCTATTTTTAATGGTATGGATCCAATTCAGTTCAGACTCATCTCCACATGCGAATCTGAAAAAAGGGCATGAGATATTCTTCAAACCACCTATGAAGGAACATCTACGGTAAAGTTGTCCAAAATGCAAATGTTAACCACTCGTTTTGAGAATCTAAGGATGCAGGAAGATGAGACTATTGGCGAGTTCAACGCCAAACTATGTGACATAGCAAATGAAGCGTTTGCTCTCGGTGAGATGATTTCTGAAGAAAAACTTGTGCGAAAAACTCTACGGTCTTTGCCACAAAGATTTGCCTATAAAGTAACTGCCATTGAAGAAGCCAAATATGTGTCTAAAATGAAGCTAGAAGAGTTGATGGGATCTCTTAGAACTTTCGAAATGAATCTTGGAGGAGAGACCGAAATTAAGAAGGCAAAGGGAGTTGTTTTTAAAACGGAGGTACAGAATTACAACGAGCTTGATGAAGATGACTTGGAGGAATCACTGGCCCTACTTTCGAAGAATTTCAGCAGAGTTATGAAGAGATTTGGAAGAAATACTCGCGGTGTCAAGCAGGGTGTCACAAACTTCAAAAATGGTTCTTCAAGCAATAAGAAGCACAAAGAAGAAACTTACGTGTCTGATCAACCATCAAAGAATAAAGGTATTCAGTGCAGAGAATGTGAACGATTTGGACATATACAAGCAAAATGTGCTAACACCTTGAAGAAAAGGAAGAATTCTCTGAATGCAACCTGGAGTGAGGATGAGTCAGAGAAGGAAGATGAATTTTAGAGCAATCATGTGGCGCTCGTTGGAAAGTTAGAATGTGAAGAAAAAGGCAGTGTTATATGCAGTGTCCCAGACGGTTTTTCTAATAGTAGTGATGAAGACGAAGAACCTGTCACGGAAGAAGATCTTATTGACGAATATAAGTTTCTGCATGCAAAATGGACCGAGCTCGTTAAAGTAAATCAGCTTCTACATACTCAGATTAGAAATTTGAAGGATAAGAAGAATAATCTTCAAAATATTGTTGATGATTTAGAGACAAAGCTGAAAGCAAGTAAGGATGAAGCTAACAATCTAACCAATGAGATAAGCCTCATGAAGAAGAATGTCAAAATGCTGAATTAAAGTTCGTCTCATCTAGATGATATTTTAAATGTCGTCAAAACAAGCATAAATCGGTTTGGACTGGGATTCAAAGGTGAAAGTTCAGGTTCAAAGACTGTTGCAGTAAAGGAAAGTCGCTCTGTGATTAATTTCGTAAGGGCAAGTCCGGTGTCACAGCCGGTGTCAGACAAAGGGTTTGATTATAAAGGAAAGCAAGTTGCAATCAGAATGCCAAGAATTGACAGAAAATCAAATTCCTATAACTACTATCATGCTGCAAGCAGAAAAGGTAACATTTATGGTTCTGTGTGTCACTATTGCCAACGCCGTGGTCATATTCGCCCTAAATACTTTACTTATCTTGCTGACTTAAGATTGGGTATTGTTAGAAATTCCGCTTCTTTTAGATTTCCTTATCAGAAATGGGTGAAGAAATCAAATTTAAAGTGCAACGTTACACATCTTTCATTAAAAGCGATCGGAACCAATGCATGGTATTTTGATAGCGGATGTTCCAGACATATGACAGGTGAAGAAAGATATTTGAAGGATATTATACCTGAATCCGTGGGAAAAGTAACTTTCGGGAACGGTGTCTCATCGGATGTCATTGGCAAGGGAACGTTGAATGTTCCTGGTTTACCACAGTTGAACAATGTTTTATTGGTAAATGGTTTGAAGTCCAACCTAATCAGTATTAGCCAGTTCTGTGATCAAGATCTGAATGTGCAATTTACGAGAGAAAAATGTGTTGTGTCCGATCAAAATAAAAATTGTGTCATTGAAGGAGTTAGATCATCAGACAATTGTTATCTTATTCATTATTCGTCTAACTGCTTTCGGTCAAGTATGGAAGACACTATCCCATGGCATAGAAAGTTGGGACATGTTAATTTCATAATGATGGAGAAGCTTATTTCGAAAGGTACTGTTCGAGGAATTCCTGAATTAAAGTTTGATAAAGAGAAATTATGTAGACCATGTCAAATCGGAAAGCAAACTAAGGTGTCACACCCGATGTCCCAAACATCCTCAACTACTCGAGTACTTGAATTACTTCACATGGATCTAATGGGGCCAATGTCGGTTGAAAGTAATGGAGGAAAACGGTATGTCTTTGTTACTGTTGATGATTTCTCACGTTACACATGGGTGGAATTTCTTCGAGAAAAGTCCGACACTTTTAGAGCCTTCAAGTCAATGCGTACTCGTCTCCAACGTGAAAAAGATTGTGTTATCTTGAAGATTATTCGCATCCGTAGTGACCATGGAAGAGAGTTTGAAAATTCTGATTTCTCGGAGTTTTGTAAACATCTAGGGATTGCTCATGAGTTTTCGGCTCCTAAAACACCTCAACAAAATGGGATTGTTGAAAGGAAGAACCGTACATTGGCTGAAATGACTCGAGTAATGCTACATGAAAGGGATGTACCTCAAAAGTTTTGGGCTGAAGCTATGAGCATCGCTTGTTATACCATAAATCGGGTGTATCTCCACAGCAACACCTCTATGACACCCTATGAGATATGGAAAGGTAAAACTCCAAATCTTCATTATTTTCACCTGTTTGGTAGCATCTGCTTTGTGTTGAATGATAGGGAACACAGGGGGAGACTAGATCCTAAAAGTGATGAGGCTATATTTCTCGGTTATGCTACTAATAGCCGTGCTTATCGAGTTTACAACAAAAGAACTCGAACTGTTATCGAATCTGCAAACGTTCAAGTAGACGACTCCCTGGATACAATATATAATCCAAAAGAAGATGAAAACCAGGTTTCAAATAATGAAGGCACTAGTATTCCACCCGGTGTCACAAAGGGTGTCTCAGGTGGTGTCCCAGATCAAACAGAGACTGTTGATGAAGTAGAAGCTGATATCACACACAACAGACAACCATCTACACATGTTCAGAAGAATCATCCTACATATGAGATTATTGGTGGTCTGAATGATGGTATACGAACCAGAGATAAGCCAAGGGTGAATTATCGAGAAATGATTCAAATGGCATGCTTTACATCAACGATCGAGCCCAAAAATGTGAAAGAAGCATTGCTAGATGAATACTGGATAGGAGCTATGCAAGAAGAACTCAACCAATTCTCCCGAAATCAAGTTTGGGACTTAGTACATTGTCCTCCCGATGTGAATGTTATTGGTACTAAGTGGATTTACAAGAACAAGACCGATGAGCATGGCAACATCACTCGTAACAAAGCTTGGCTAGTTGGTCAAGGGTATTCTCAAGTTGAAGGAGTTGATTTTGATGAAACATTCGCTCCGGTTGCTCGTCTTGAATCTATTCGGCTTCTATTGGCTATTGTTTGTGTTATGCGGTTCAAACTATATCAAATGGATGTGAAGAGTGCGTTCCTTAATGGTTTTCTTAATGAAGAAGTTTATGTTGCTCAACCAAAGGGTTTTGAAGACCCTCATCATCCCGAGTATGTCTATAAATTGAAGAAGACGTTATATGGGCTTAAACAAGCTCCTCGTGCGTGGTATGAACGACTGACGCAATATTTATTATCCAAGGGATATGAGCGAGGGGGAGTAGATAAAACCCTTTTCGTCCGTCGTGCCAAAGGTCAGTTTTACTTGCTCAAATATATGTAGATAACATAGTGTTTGGCTCGGTGTCACAGATGATGGTGGATGAATTTGTTGCTCAAATGACTGGCGAATTTGAGATGAGTATGGTTGGAGAACTCACTTATTTTCTTGGACTTCAAATTCAGCAAGAAAAGAATGGTATTTTTATCTCTCAAGCCAAATATGCCAATAATTTATTGAAAAAATTTAAGCTCGAGAATGCACTCCCGCGTAGAACATCCCTTGGGACACATGAGAAAATTTCTAAAGATGAGAAGGGTATTGTTGTTAATCCACGTTTATATAGAAGTATGATTGGAAGTCTCTTATATCTTACTGTCAGCGGACTGGATATTTGTTATAGCATGGGTTTATGCACTCGATTTCAAGCCAATCCGAGGGAGTCACATCTAGTGTCGGTTAAACGAATTCTAAAATATGTTAGTGGAACAACTGATTATGGCATCTGGTATTCTTTCGATTCTAATGCAGATCTGGTGGGTTATTGTGATGCTGACTAGGCAGGAAGTTATGATGATCGAAAAAGCACTTCGGGTGGATGTTTTTATGTTGGACATAACTTGGTATCATGGTTTAGTAAGAAGCAAAATTCGATTTCTCTGTCTACTGCCGAGGCAGAATATATTGCAGCAGGTAGCAGTTGTACGCAGCTTCTTTGGATGAAACAAATGATGAAAGACTATGATGTCACACAGGGTGTCATGACCCTCTACTGCGATAATCTGAGTGCAATCAATATTTCTAAAAATCCTGTTCAGCATTCACGGATAAAACATATTGATATACGACATCATTTTATTCGATATCTGGTGGAGGACAAAATCATTATTTTGGAGCATATGGTGACCGAAAAGCAGATTGTCGATATTTTCACCAAGGCGTTGGATGGTGTAAGGTTTGAAGAGTTGAGGTCTGCCCTAGGCCTCTGTGTTATGTAAGCTGATTATTGCTTTTATTTAATAAAAAAAAATTCGCCATTTGCATTAGGCGTTTGTTTTTATTTTTTTGGCAATTTATTGTGTATTGATCATCCTCTACTGAAAGTGATCATTCTGGATATTATGATATTCTATAGAGCAACACCGTATGCGACATGCAAAATTTTGACTATTCTCTTGAAAATTTAGAAGTCTATTTTTAATAAAGTTTGGAGCATCATTATTATATTGGGTTTATTTCCCAACTTGCAGAGATCTGAATTATTCTTCAAAGATTCATTATACTGGTTTATGGAGATTTGGTAGATAGTCGGATTTATTTTCCGAAAATTTACTAAAAATCTTGAATTTTCTTTATTCTGAGATTTGACGGATATTTATGAGAAGTTGAAGAGTTCAAGGGATATTTGTTCGAGTTCTTCCCTATTGTGATCAACACGCATCTGTGCTGCCACTAGGTTGATTCTATGAAGTTTTCACTCAATTTTATCAAGATACTTCAAGGTGAGATGAAATTTTTGAATGATCAGCAAATGGTAATTGAAAATAGAAAATGGAAAGATAGTAGTTATTGGATGCTTGATGACCTTGTCAGAAAAATGTCTACTAAGGAAGCTGCTGGTGATATTTTCAAGAGAAAGAAAGTTGTTAATGTGAAGAAACAGGTTAAGGAGACCAAAATTGTTAAAAGTCAAGAGTTTCAATTGATGTCACTGGGGGTGTCAGATGCATCTTGCCCCATGGAAAAGATTTTTTAGCTTCACAACTTACGGATAAATATGAGATTCTACATGCCGACTTCTCATGGAACTGGTGTTAACAAGACAATAGCGGCCTTGCTGTTCAAAATTGAAAATTCAATATCTTTTGATTTTATTTGACCAACTTATGAAACATGAAGACGGCAAGCATACACGGTTAGCTCTCTCATTTCCCTCTCTTATATATGGCGATTCTGGTGCTTATCTGGATATTATATATCTCCCTATGGTGATTATTTGGTGATTATGATGCATTTATAGCGGTTGATATTCTCTGATACACATGTTTGTCTTTTTATGGTAAAAAGGGGGAGTAATTTGGTGATTTGGTGATTGTGTGATATGCACTGCTCTCTGATACAATATGATAAGTGATAGCTGTAAAATTGTTTGAAATCACAATTCAGGGGGAGTTACAATTCAGGGGGGTCTATGTTATATTGATTTTGCCAAAAAAATGCCAAAGGGGGAGATTGTAAATGCAAAGAAATTGCATATATGTTGGCATTGATTTTTTGGCAATATATTATGAAAATAATATTTTATTCTATCATTATTGAATTGTTAATTTATTTCTTGGTGATTAAGAAATAGGTTATTCTGATTATTGGATGGCGTCCTATTATCAATCATGAAGATTATGTGAAAGAGAAAAATAAGGAAACAAGAATATTGAAAAAGTTATTGAAAAAGCAATAGGCACTTGCTTTTTGGAAATCTTTTATTTGGTAAGTCGGTTTGATGGAAATATAGTCAAATCTGCTGGGCTTTGACTTCCCATGATTAATGGGATGATTTCTTAATTTATTGGGCAAATATCTGATTTGTTGGAGATAGTTTCCTAAAGTGTTACACGGTGTGTCACACAACCGAATTTGTTAAGATTTGTTTTCCTTAAATCTTGCGGCGTCATATCCAATTTGGTAACTGTTCTGATTCGAAGATATAGAAGTTACCAAGGTTATTTAAAGCTTTCGTTTTTCTGTGAAAGATGATTGACGACGGAGTTTTGATTTTCGCGTGAGAAGGTTTCTTCGTTTTTCCTAGCCGTCACTTTTCTTTCACTCCTTACGTTTCTGCGTATGGGTTTGTGATTGTTTTTACACACTCGACCTAATCTGTGGATTTCATCGTTTTATTGAGTGTATTGATTATTGCATCCGAAGACTTCGATCTGGTGTTCCAGGAGGTGTCCCAGGAGGCAATATTCTTTGTTCTTCATTGAAGCTCAGTCTCGAGAGGAGGCTGCATCCGAACTCGGGAGGAGTTCTGTTTCTTAGACAAGGGGAGCTTGTTGTTCTTGATCGTGGGCAAAGGGATCTTGCCATAACACAGATTCTTGGAGCAATCAACAACGAGGGGATCTTGTTGTTATCTAGATCTCGGGAGAGGTCATTCTAAAGTCGAGGGGATCTCGCAAAAACAGTTTCCTTGAGAAAGTTAGTTTGAGGCGGCGACAAAGATAAAAAGGAGTCTTTATTTGTATAAGTCCGATTGTCTTGTAACTTTGTGAACTCAAAGAAATATTTTTATATCTGGGTGTGGCCCCGTAGACGTAGGCTGGTTGCCGAACTGCGTTAACAACCTCCTGTCTCATTTATTTCTGCATATTTATATTGTTCGTCATTGCATTCATTATCGGTGTCACCAATAACACCTTATGTGACACTGCATAACTAATCGTAATCTTTCAATTACGATGTGCAGAACAATATTATTTATGTATTGTAAGGTTTTGTTCGTTCTTCGATAATGAATGATAACTACTCTTCACAGATCAGTTCACCTTCTCTGGTTCTTCTTCTTCTCTACATTCAGTTCCTTTCTTTCTCACACGGTATCAGAGTTATAGGGTTCTTAAAAAATAATAATAATAAGCGTCGTCTATCTCCACTTTTCCCATGTCCCCGTTAGCTTCCCTTTCTTCTTCCCTACCTCCCTTCCACTCCTTAAGCTAGACGCTCATCGTCAAACTCGACGGCACCAACCATCTCGTCGAGAAAGCCCAGATCCTAAAGGTGGTTATTGCAAATGGACTCGAAAGTATTTTGGATGGATCTTACCCATCTCCTCCCCAGTTTCTAGACTCTCTTTCCCTAAACCAGAATCTGGAATTCTCTCTATGGCAACGATACAACCGTCTAGTTATGAGCTGGTTTTTCTCTTCCCTGTCTGAAAGTCTTCTTCCCCAAAATCGTCACTATCAACACTGCCAGCGAAATCTGGCAAGTTCTCGGATGTATGTTCGCTTCCTCCTCCCTCGCCAAGATCACTGATCTTCGTACTCAACTTCATACTCTATCGAAGGATGGTCTCTCTGCAAACTTGTACATTCAGAAAATCATAGCTTTATGCAATACGCTATCAGCTATCGGAGAACCGGTATCTTACCATGATCAAGTGATCTACTTTCTCGGTGGTCTGGGCAGCGACTACAACGCTTTCGTTACGTCGATCACGAATCGTGTCGATCAACCATCCCTTGAAGAAATTCACAGCTTGTTGCAGAGTTATGAGTTTCGGCTTGAGAAGCAAACTCGGTGATCCCTCTATCAACTTCACCAGTTATTCACGCCTATGCTGCCACCCACTAGTTTCCTCACCCCTACTCGACCATTTAATACTTCTCAGCTTCGCTCCCCATATCCACCATTTGCAAGGCCTTATCGGGGTGGACAAGGGCTTGCTTCTCCGTCTACATCCTGCGGCTCGGTCTGACCCAGCAACACATTCAAGCCCCATTGCCAGATATGTAACAAACTGGGTCACACTGCTACTATATGGTACCACCGTTTGAATGGATCATACAGACCCACCTCCCCAACCAACCTTATAGGGTGCATTCTCCTGTTCAAGCTCATGCAGCAAGGTTATTGCTGACTCCTCCATTCTCGGTGTCTACTCCGCCCACAGCCTGGATCTTGGATTCTGGTGCAACCAACCACATTACACCTGATAGTTCCCTATTGCATCATCAAACACCGTATTTGTGACAACCCCGACCCCGTGGCAGGGCCGCCACGACCTAATCTGTGACGTGTATACATATTACCCTCACCCGTCCTCATAAAATTTTTCATTTTTCTTTTCATTTCCTTTTCATTCATTCATCAATCGTTAGAGAACGGACTCAGGCATTAAATCCATATCTATCGACGTTTGGGGTCTAACTTAAAACTTACCCAAAATGACTCGTCTATGGTCGGGTATCATCAAAAGAGGCTTAGGACATCAAAACATATCATTTGGCATTCATGGGGCGAGCCCAGCATTCGGCGCGCGCGCCCATTGTGCGCCCTGCGCGCACACCGCGCGCGCATCGTGCGGCCACATCGCTCGCCCCCCGCGCACCGAGCGCGCATCGCGCTACCATCACGTGCTCACAGTGCGCCAACCGCGCGCCTCACCGTGCGCCTACCCGCCAGCGTCCAACGCCAGCGCCCAGCGCGCTGCGATGGCCAATCAATCGGCGCCGCCTAATCCGTGACGGCTGTAGCACGGGGTTGGGGTCGTCACAGTATTCTAGCTCAACCTAAGTCATCATAGCAAGTGGTAATCCAATGTCTATTGTTCATTTTGGTTTGGCCACTATTCCCACTAGTAGCCTATCTCTCCTTTTGAATTATGTCCTCCATACTCCTAATGTTGTGCATAATTTACTTAGTGTTAATCAATTGTGTCGTGATAATTCAGTGTGTTGAATTTCAGTCAAGTTTCTTTCTTATCAAGGATCGGACTACCAACCAGATTCTACTCTAGGGTTTCCTCAATAACAGCATGTACCAAACCCCCTCCACACCCACAGCTTTGTCTCTTCACACTGTGTCATCAGAACTGACTTCTCCTTCAGTCAACTCCTCCAACCTGTGGCACTTCCGTCTCGGCCACCACTCTCCTTCTATCTTAAAGTATGAGTTAGATTCTTGCCATGTTTCCTTTTGTAAACATACAATATCTAAAGTTTGTGTAGCCTGTTGTATGAGTAAAACTCATCATTTATCATTTTCAATTTCAAAATTTCATGTTTTATCTCTGTTTGATATTGTACATACTGATATTTGAGATCCTTCACTCGTTGCCTCTATTACTTGTGCACGTTATTTTTTCTATTTGTTGATTATTGCACTCGCTTCATGTGGTTTTATTGTCTCAAATTAAAAAGTGAAGTTCACAGTGTCTTTTTGCAATTTCATAATATGGTCCAAACTCAATTTAGTGTTAAAACCAAATCTGTTCAATCCGATTGGGGTGGAGAATTTCAATCCCTCTCCAATAATTTTAAATCTCTGGGAATCCATCATCAGATATCCTGTCCTTATACACCAAATCAAAATGGGAGAATTGAATGAAAGAACCGTCATGTTGCTGAAACGGGTCTTGCTCTCATATTTCATTCATCTGTACCTCAATGTTTCTAGTCATATACTTTTGCAACAGCCACTACTCTAATAAATTTCTTACCTACCCTTGTATTAAAAAACAAGTCATCTTTCGAATGTTTGCTTTATACACTGCCCATCCTATTTGACATTTCGTGTTTTTGGCTGTCTATATTTGTGACGACCCTAACACTGTACCCATTTTTCTCATATTATTTTTTTTATATATATACTTTAAACCTAGCATTGTAGCGGAAATAAAACTTTTAATGTCGAAATCGAAATCAGAATTGAAATCGACGAAGTCTATGTTTATAAACTATTTAAAACAAAACTTAAAACAATTATAAAACAAATTTAAAACAATTAAAAACTAAATAAAAATAGGCAGAGGGCAAAAAGGGACGTTTGTCCCAAATATGAGGGCGATCGATCGCCCATAAACAGGCGATCGATCGCCAGTTTGGAAAACACGG